>PVKA01046827.1:0-14698 GCA_004027165.1 Ctenomys sociabilis
GCAACTACACTCTTAATTCACTGATAAGAGATATCTGCTAAAATAATATCTGTAAATATAATATCATGTATGCACCTTGTACAATACCAAAACGTTATGAAAACAGTTTGCAATGTATTAATTCATCGAATGTGTATGGTTAAGGTGTCTTGAAACTGTCTGATTGACATTTGTATTTTAATAAAATAAAAATAAATGAGATTTTCTTTCTTTGAAGGATTGGAGAAAACATCAAACGCCCAGAATCAGAGCTAGGAAAGGACCGAGGAAAGGGAGAGTATGTTGTCTCAGCAGCTTGTAAGTCCCTGCAATGTGTCATGAACGACTCAAGCACTCCCTCCGGGGAGCGAGAACTAAGGGTGCCTTCAAGGCTAAGGCAGAGCAGGATGGAAACGAACCACCTTGAGGCCCCAGAACTGCCCCTAGCCTGCTTCTTCCCTCCGCACTGCTCCACTCCCATTTCTCTCCCCTTCTTCCTCCTCCTCGGCTGTTACCCAGAAGCACATCGCAAGCTTGTAGCTCTGCCAGCAGGCAGGTGCATGTAACCCTATGTGGATGTCTGCTGCTTCTGTTGTGTAACCTATGTGGATATCCGCTCCACTTTAGAAGGTGCTCACTTTAGATGAGTGGATGCTTTGAAGAGCTTTACCCAGAGTGCCCCTCAGAGAAGGGGCCTGTGACGCCTTTGCTTCGCATTTCTCCTCCTCCTCCTCTGTTGTTCCCCAGTGCAGCACACCCTGTCCTCATGACTCCACTCAGAATGCTCCTCTTTTCATGATCTTGCTTTTGCAATTCCCGTGCAGCTGCCACCTCCCCAGGCCTATCCAGGAATCAACAGCGGTCCCTCAACCTCCACCCCCAGCTGGGGTCCCTTTCCACCACCTGGGTGCAAGGTTGGGTGTGGGACCCCTCTCCTCCCCTGCCAGGCTGCAGTTTGGGAGGAGAAGTTTCTGTACATCTTTTTCCTGGGTTTCCTCAGAAGCCGTTTCACTAGTGCCTCAGTTTCCACTGGGGGGGAGTGAGAGGACATTAGCGTTATGCCCTCGATGAAGTTAGCATGAGAGCAAAGTGAAATGTAGGTAGACCCTGGTACCGAGCCCGACACAAAGCCAGTGAGCTCCCACCGCAGGGCCCTGGGGGCTGCCAGTGGGGACCACACTGGCAGAATCATCACCACTCAGAGTTTCACAGGCCACCCCTGTGGGGTGCCCTGGTGAAAGGGACCAGCAGATGCGAGGCCACAGATAGCCTTAATGTCCCCACCACAGCGGGCCAGTCTGCAGTCACACAGATGCTACTGTCCCTGCAGCCCCGTGACGCGGTAGCAGAAGCATCCAACTACAGCCCCACTGTTCCCAGGAGCCACATCTGTGGCCGGAGCCCTGGCACCACATGTGTCTCGGCCCAGCGCGTGGTGGGCTCCTGGGGCACAGACACCACTGTCCTGGGGTCCCATCTGCAGAGAAATCCAGGGCCCCTGGAGAGCGCAGCCAGCTGAAGTTGGAACACAGGCACAGGCAGGACCATCAACAGGGGCGGACAGCTAGCTGTGGCGGGGCGTCGAGGGTCCTCCCAGGCAGGGGATGAAGCCCAGCTCTACCAGCTCCTGGCTTGCTGCAACTGTCACAGCGAAAACCACATATGACAGCTTCTCCCTGGGGTGCTCCTTTTTCACATGGGAGCCTTTTGTTTTTTCACTTTTTCTTGGAACATCATTTCAAAGTTGTAAACATAATAACAGCAAGAGCTCTACATGGATACTCTGCATGGATTCAGCTACTGTCACTGTGTGTCCCTTTTGCTCTGTCACTGACTCTGCTCTCCCTGTATCATTCCATACTCCATAGGCACACAAGCACACGCATGCACATTTCCCGAAACTCTTAGAGCGACTTGCGTCCCTCATGACCCTTTAACCCTAAACATTTCAATGCCCCAAACCACACTGCTTCCATAAATTCAACTGCGGACGTGCTACTTTTGTCAGCTCTGCTGTGCTGTCCCAGTGTCATCAGTAAAGTCGGTACTTTTTCATTTCTCTTCAGAATAAAAGGTGATGATCTCAACCTGATTGAAGTTGAGATCCAATTGGCTTTGAGACCCCAGCCTCAAGTGATTTAACACCCACACTGGCCACTGGAGGTATTCATATTTCTAGTTTTTTTTAATTTTTTTTTTTATTTATTGGTACAGAGTCTCTCTATGCAGCTCAGATTCCTAGCGATCCTCTCCAGCACTGGGATTACGGGCGTGCACCACCACACCTGGTTTAAGGGCCAGCATGGCATTCCCAGGACTCCAGGGCTGGCATGGTTTGTGGTACCAGGATCGAGCCCAGGTCCTTGTGCTTGCCAAGAAGGCACTTAGTCTGCTGAGCTGTCTCCCCAGCCCCACATTTCTATTCTTACGTCAGTAGTGCAAGCTCTCTGTTGTCCCAAGTGTCCCAACAAGGAGCCCTGTGAACAATCCTCACCTTGGGGACTTGTTTACAGCAGAAGGGGATGGCTAAGCTCTTGGTGTGAACTTACCTGTTCTTTCAGTATTTATCCATGCACCTCCCAACATTGGGCATCAAAGACAAATCTGCTGACTCAGGAGGCATTTAAGAACACAAATTTAGAAACCAGACCAATCTGGGTTGTACCACAGCCAAGCTACTCTCTGGCTGCAAGATTTGGCCAAGTCACTATTTGTGCTTGGTTCTTGAGCCACCTGTCCACATTGACAATGTCAGGGCTGCTCCGTAGTAACCCTGTAAGTTGCAAATGCTATATTAAAATGCATTTACAGTTGAGTATCTCTTCCCTGAAGTGCACAACACCAGAACTCTTTCAGATAAACTTCTTTTAAGCTCTTGGAATATGTGTGTGTGTGTGTGTGTGTGTGTATATATATATATATATATATATATATATATATATATAGAGAGAGAGAGAGAGAGAGAGAGAGAGAGAGAGAGAGAGAGAGAAATTTGGCGATGAGACTCAAATCTAAAGACAAAATTCATATAACTTTTAGTCTATGTTTTATATATACAGTCTAAAGGTAATTTCATAGGATATTTTTAGTACATCTGTTTGGACTATGAGGTCAGGTGTGGTGTTTCTCACTTGCTGTTTCATGTCCGGGGCCAAATTGCTTCCAACCAGGAGGCATCTCAGATTTCAGATTTTCAGATTAGAGATGTTCAACCCATAATATGTAATTTAAAAATACAGTGACTGTTTAATGTTTTTAAATTGTATTACAGTTGAAGACACATCCCCTCAATCATGCATCCCACCATTCTTGCCACTTTAGGAAGCAGCTCTTCGTGAGCGTCTTTAGTTGTGCAGTCAGCCTGGCTCCTGGATGTCAATAGCTACACAGGGGCAGGTCCGGTGACCGAGGTGGATGAGGGCACCCCTTGTGTTTTTATGAGCCTGCCTTTTTGTTAGCTAGAACTCGGTAGCAACATTCATGGACTGTTGATCACACCTCTGAAGGACACCAAAGAGGATTGCTAGGCCTGCTTCAGTGGTAAGAATCGGGGGTAAGCGTGTTCAAAGCAGGGAGCATATCTTAAGGGAGACAAAGGCAACGAGCCTTTGGTGTAATAACTTCGTGTATTACACTAAATGCAGCACCTGTGTTGATCCCTCTGTGCCCAGTGAGCTCTGCCAGTCTCTTCTGATGATCTCCTGCTGTACCCTGCTGCTCCTGCCCCAGACTGGAGGAGCCAAGGGTAGGAAAGGATCAGAATGCACAATTTGAAGCATGCCTGCTACGGATGCCTGTGTACTACCTTTTCGTCATCCTGGAGTCAAAATTCATAAGATGCCCCACTCTAAGTCCGGATTCTCTTCAGTGGAAAAGTTGTGTTGGAAGCTGCTTGTTCAGATGAGAGCATGTGTGCCCACTATGGTGAATGTGAGGAAGACAGGTACATGCACGCATGCGCATACACACACACACACACACACACACACACACACACAATCAGCAAGTGTGTGTAAAAGCAAGCACAGCGCCCCTCCAGGGGGCCCTGGGAGCTGCAGTGCCTGGGGTCTCTGGTGGAGTGAAATGAGCTCCCAGAGGTGTGAGCTCCCCCGCCAGCCTGGGATTCAAAGGTGACTCATAGGCTCCCAGGCAGGAGGGGGCACGAGCCTGCGGAGGAGCGCGCTTCCGCTGGACCAGAGCAGGAGGGTCCGCGGGGGCAGGAGAGGCTGGGATAGCATGGCACACAGAGCAGTGCCGGTGACCTGGGAGTCCTGGGAGCAGCTGCAGCCAGACACTGGAGTGGCTCCGGTCACGGGGTATCATCAGGCTCAGGTGGCCAGGCGAGGGAGGAATGGAGCTGGCCACGGAGCCACGTGCGGAGCTGACCACAGGGCCACGTGAGGAGCTGGCCACGGAGCCACGTGAGGAGCTGCCTGCCCATCCGTTAACACCCCTAAAATAGACACCTTCTCAAGGAAAATTTATTTTCTAGTTGTAAAATTAATAATGTCCACTAGAGATGCTTCTGACAATATAAAACAAATCTCTTTTCCCACTTTCAATTAATAAACTCACTAACACGATGTTATCTGGCCTGTCGAGTTAATTCAAAGGCTGGTGCGCTGCACCTTACGGCGTTTATCTCTGTGGTGTCCCTTTTGGCTTTCCTTCCAGGATAGGAGGAAGGGCCAGCCCTCCGTGGGCCTTGCTTCCAGCAAGCACCTGCCTTTGCTCCCCGCTTTCCTCCCTGGGGGTGACAGCTCTGAGGCGGTGTGCAGCACTCTGGTGTCCCTGGAGGCAGCCCTCCTGAAAAGCAAAGGATTTTGCTGAATGTAAAAAACTAGAGCTTTTTTGTTGTTGTTGTTGTTGGTTTTAAAAGTTATAAGAAATTAAAAAGCACAAGAAAAAAAGTTAAACATCAACTGTTCTTCTCTGTAGATCAGCAATTAGCAGTACAATTGCCCAAGCCACCCTATGTACATATATAAATATATCTCTTCCTCCCCTCTCTCCCTCTCCTGTCTTTTGCTTCATCCCAATTTTTCCTTCCCTTGGAACAGATTCTTTCCCTTTCACAGTATCTATTATATCTTTCAGATTTTATTTACTCTTTCAGGATCTTACACTAGCGAGACAATACAATGTTTTGCACATGGAGGTCTGATTTATTTCACTTATGAGTATAATCTCTAGTTGCATCCATTTACCAACAAAAGTCTCCAATCCATCTTTTTTATACCTGAGTAATACTCTATTGTGTGAAAATACCATGTCTTTTTTAATCCACTCCCAGCTGATGGGCATTTGGGTTGTTTCCAAGATTCAGCTATGACAAATTGTGCTGTTATAAACACGGGTGCACAGACATTGCTGTGGCATGGTGTTTTCAATCAATTTGGAAATACACCCAGAAGGGACACAGCTGGGTGGAAGGAGACTGCTAATCCTAGTTTTTTGAGGACTCTCCATAGTCATGGCCCAGTCTATACTCCCACCAACAGTGGAGAAGCATCCGTGGTTCTGCACAGCCCCTCCAGCATTTGTTATTGGTTGACTTCCTGAAGACTGCCATTCTTTCTGGGGTGAGATGGAATATCACCGTTGTTCTAATTTGCGTGTCTTGAATAACCAATGACGTCAAACCTCTATTCACATATTTATTTGCTGTTTGCATTTCTTTTCTCCTTTTTTTTTTTTTTAAGGTGTTTAGTACAGGGTCTCCAAGGTCTCACTACGTAGACCGACTCGAAGTGATTCTTCTGTTCTCAGCAAGCCCTGGGACGACAGGCACAAGCCTCCGTGCCCAGTCTCAATTGCTGTCCCAGTGCTGCCCAGGGGCGGGGCCTGCACAGCAACCCGGGGGTCAAACCCAGCCACTGTGCTCTGCTTAAGCAGGGCTGTTAGTCTGCTGAGTTTCTGGCCTGCCCTGTATTTCTTTATCTGAGAAGTGTATATTCATCTCAGATGCCCATTTTTGGATTCAATCTTTGAATATGGGGAGGCTGATTTTTTTATTATTCTTTTTTTTTTTTTTTAAGCAGAATATACTTATTGAGGGAAAGAAAGCTCCTGTCTGAGAGACAGGAGAGAGGTCCTGAGTGGGTGGTCCCCTATTATTCTTTATATGTGCTAGATAGAAGTCCTTTGTTAGAGGGACAGTTGGCTATAATTTTTCCCAATTTGTGGGTTTTCTTTTTACTCTGTTGGTGATTTCTTTCTTTCTTTCTTTTTTTTTTTTTTTTTTTTTTTTTTTTTTTTTTTTTTTTTTTTTTTTTTTTTTTTTTTTTTTTTTTTTTTTTTTTTTTTTTTTGTCTTTTTGAGACAGGGTCTCACTATGCAGTTCAGGCTGGCCTTAAGGCTCGCTTTATAGCTCAGGCTGGTCTCGAACTCACAACAATCCTCCTGTCTCAGCCTCCCGAGTGCTGGGATTACAGGCATGCGCCACCACACCCGGCTTGTTGGTGATTTCTTTTGATGTGCAGAAACTTCTCAAAAAGATGAGGTCCCAGGTGTTGATTTAAATCGGACAAATCAGGTGTACTTCTCAGCTGGAGGCCTGCAGCACAGTGCTAGGGGACAGCTTGGCTTGCAACCTCTGGCCAGCTCCCGGTACATCAGTAGCTGGGTGTGGCCAACCCCAGGGAAGGTCGGGCCTGCAGCTGAGACCTTCTTTCCCCATCAGAGCTGAGTTTATTTACCTGACAGCCTGTAAAGGGACCCCAGAGAGAACTACTTAAGCCAAAGCCCAAAGCTGGAATCTCCTCAGGAGAGTGCTTCTCATCCCATTGTTCCTGTCCATAGACTGGTTCCCTCATGCTTTTAAAACACAGTTTACTTTCAGAAAGTAAGTGCCTACTCTCTCTTCCAGAAACAGATTTGCCCAGGAAGCTGAGCCACAGCTCTGTCATCAGGCCTGAACTCTCGCTCGAACAGCATTTAGCGAAAACAGCAAGAAGCAGAAATTTGATTCTTTGGGGTTACTTTTCTGGTCAAAACAACTTTGTTTGTCATTTAAAATATATAGAGAGTGATTTCGTTGTTTTCTGATTTTTCAAATACTGCCTTATCTAAACCTTAACTAAGGGGTCATGTTTTGTTTTGCAGAGAATCATAACTGAATTGAATAGGTTACCCAAAACCTCTAATACTCAGATTCTGGATTTACACACAACTCTTTGGGAAGGTAACTGACACACAGGGAGCGGCAAGCCTGCCACAGACTTGGCCCACGTGTGCAAAACCCTCGCGTGGCCCAGAGCCCAGCTCAGCCCACCCTTTGACAACACTTAGGCTGAAAGATACTGAGCCACAAGCCACAGCACTTCCCCCAAAGCTCCTCTGAGCTGCCTGTCCCCTCAGGGCTGTGGGGACTCAGGGCTCCCAATCCCAGGCCCTGCACACACCCCTAAATCCTCCTCTAGATCTTTGTGAAATAGTAAGTTAAAAATGAAGCACCTGGTTGAATTCTTATAACGAATTTGAAGAAGAAAAAAATATTATTTTTCCAGTCTTTGTACTTTTATTATTTTATTTTATCATGGCTTATGGACCAGATTTAAAACACACAGCTGATGGAAATGCACATTGGAAAAGCCTAGGCCTCCCAAAAGCAGTAGCTTACCCCTTGGGTCTCTCTGGGGTAACCTAGTCCCTGGCATTATTCATATTTTTGTTCTGTTCTCTCACTGACCACCTTACTCTGCTGAATCCATCTTGGTCCAAACACCTAACAGAGCTCTGTAGAATCTCTGGGTCACAGTGTTTGAGTTTATTGTGTGACAGACTGATTAGGTCAGTTTGAATCCAGTAGCAATAATCTAGGGCAGGCACCCGACTCATGTCCCATCAGTGTGGCTGGGAGCCTTGGGGGCCCGGCTAGTGGCTCTCCGCTGCGCTGCCTTCAGCCATGGGCTTTTCTGTCATGGACACTCTTATATTTCTTCCTCCTGGGTCCTCCTATGGTAGGAGTTGCTAGAGAAACATCTGTGGGTTTTGCCTGCCAGCCCCTCCCAGTCCTTTATCCAACCTCAGACCCCTCTTTTCCTTTTGAAAATACTCCACACTAGCTAGGAACTCCAGAGGCAGCCAGCCATCTTTCCCTCCCTCCATCTGCCTGTCAGGTTATTGATTCAGAGAGTCCTTGCCAGGCCTTTGAGATCTACCTAGGAGTTTCTCAGGACCTTCAAGAAGGCAGGGTTTTTTTTTTTTTTCTGGAGTTGCCAAACTCAAACCTGACTGCTGGAGGCATTTGGGTGTACCCCAAAATAATGGCACTCCAGATAAAAAGCAGAGCCCAAAAACAGACACAAACTGTGGGCAACACGTTTTGAGAACCTAACTATGAATATAACTCAGTCATGTGGACCAAATACTTTTTTTTTTTTTTTTTTTGCTTAGGGCAATTTGGATTAAGACTTTTGTCCCTGGCATCCAAAAGAATCTCTCCTAAGACATCTGTGGATAGAAATTGCACGCATTCTTCTATATTTGCTTTAGCCTTCTGTGCCATCATTCAAAGAATGCAAGTGCTCCACAGGACCGTGGGGACTGAGGGGCACAGATCATCTCCGTACAGAGCCTCATCAGCCCTTGAAAGTTGAGGAGCTAGGCCCAGGCAAGTCTGAATCTTCCATCTTGGCTCAGAGGAAGAGGATACTGGGGCAGGTATGCTGCATGGCTAGGTGTTTAAACTTTATCGATTAAACTACCAAAGTTTTGAAAGTATTCTGTCCTTTTACTCTGCTAGCTGTACATTTTTTTTTTATTTTATAGAAAGAGTACAAAACTATTATTAAAACCAAAATTACAAGTGTTACAGGATTTCACTTAACAAAGTAACGTGCATTTCACAGTATTGGTTGTGACGTACAGTACTCTCTTCCAACTAGTTATTCATATTCCCAGAAATGTGCATGCAAAATTGGAAGAAGAAATAAAAATATAAAGGAAATTAAAAGGGTAAAAAAGAGAAACAAAAAATGAGACAAAACAAATTATGCATTATCTGCTCCTTTCCATAGACCAACAGAAATCCACAGTACAGTTGTCCAAACCATCCTACATAGATATGTCTCTTTCCCCCACTCCCTCTCCTTTTCTACTCCTCAACTCAGTATCTCTTTCCTTTTGAATAAGTTCATTCCCTTTTCCCAGTATCTATTGTACCCTTCAGATTCCATTTTTCTCTCAGGTTCTCACACTAAAGAGACAGCATGATGTTTGCCCATGTAGTTCTGATTTATTTCACTTAACATTATGGTCTCTAGTTGCATCCATTTACCAACAAAAGTCTCAAATTTATCCTGTTTTATAGCTGAATAATACTCCATTGTGTAAAATCACCACATGTTCTTTATCTATTCCTGGGTTATTTCCAGGATTTAGCTATGACAAATTGTACTGCTATAAACATGGGTGCACAGATATCGCTGTGGTATGACATTTTTAGTTCTTTTGGAAAAATACCCTTGAGAGTAGTAGCTGGCTTGAAAGGAATCTCCAATCCTACCTTTTTAAGGTAGGATTTCCATAGTGGTTGTACCAGTCTGCACTCCCACCAATGGTGGAGAAGGGTTCCTTTTTCCCCACACCCCGTCCAGATTTGTTATTGGCTGACTTCTTGATGATAGCCATTCTTTCTGGAGTGAGATGGAATCAAGTTGCATTCTCGAATGACCACTGATGCTGAACATGTTTTCATATATGTACTTGCTATTTGTATTTCTTCATCTAAGAAGTGTATATTCATCTCATGAGACTTAAAAGCTTAATTCAAAGTCAGTATCCTCAGGAGGAGACTGGTCTGGTCAGGGAACCAGGCTGGACCACTTGGGCTGAAGCTGTAGCATCCTGGTATCCAGGGAATGGCCAAGCGACATGAATTTCACCATCTGCCAAGCCAGAGCCCACCCCTCCAAGAACAGACCTAGGAGGGTCCCTTATGCTCTGGGCTAGCGGCAGTTCTAAGAGGAGGCCGCACAGGGATGGACATTTAGTCTGCAGGCACCAAGTCTTTTGCCAGTTTCACCCTATTAGTGTTGTTTGATGAGAGCTTCCATATTCCACATTTGCACAAAACATTTAGGCTGTGCCTTACAATCTGGTGAGGCAAAGGGCTGCTGAGCTGTACAGAAGGTACCCAGGGAGGAGACAGCATTTGCAGAGAGCTTCTGGTGGGGTCTTTTCCCAAAGATGAGCCCTTAGGTCCCATGAGCTGGCATCAGTCTTCAGTTAGAAGCTTATTTTAATAGCAACAATCCTTTCTGGGCCCAGAATATCTACCCTCAAGCAGCCCCAAGTGCCTAGTAAAGTGTATAATCACCACTCCTTTATCTGCTACTTTCCAGAGCACTTTGAAGGGTAAGTTTATGTGAACAAAATTTCCATTAATGACTCTCCTGGAAGAATGTTGACATCTGCAGCTATTTTGAAGAAATCAGTGTTTCAGGACTTTTATGAGCATGTTACCTGAAGGAATGATGTTAGAAGAAAACTGGCCAGAGGCCAAGAACTTACGGAAATTAACAAATAAAATCCAGAAACTCATGAACCATTGAGAAGGCCTGGATTGGAAGGAGTGATTTTTTTGGTTTTCTCCCTGGACAAATGAGATCTGCAAGTGTCCTCAGGTAAAAGGCTGGGGGCTGCAGCAGCCCTGCGAGGTGACCCCGGCTGCTTCCTTTTTGCACATATTGGGAAGCGTAGGGCCAGGAAACCTAGCCGGCGGTTGGCACAGCGTGAGCAACAGGACTCAGGGCCGCCGTCACCTGGTTCTTCTGGGAGCGCCGTGGTAAGACAGTGTCCAGGACGGTGAGTGACCGGAGCCTCAGGGAGGCCGGTGTGCAGCTCAGTCACATCCTGTCATCTGGTCTGACAGAGGTGGGCCCTGGTGGGCAGAAGGGCCCTCATGACTCTGCTCTACTTAGCCGTCCCCTCCTTAGAGAACCCACATACCTTTTGTCCTTTAACTTGAGAAGCTGAAGAACCAAGTCAGTGCCAAGTAACAAGCACACCGAGCTGACCCTGAGCACAGGATCACAGCCCCATCCTGCGGGGTTGGAAGGCCACAGCACCTTGTCCTGAACGGCCTCCCAAGGGTCGTTCCACCACGTCCAGCCTCTGAGGATTCTGGTGTATTTTTTGCTACAAGGAAGAAATGCCAACACAGAATTACAAAAATTATCATATATATTAAATGTTTACAGCAACCAGTTATAATTATGCCAGTGCCCAGACAAGAACGGGAATTGTATTTAAAATATTCATAGTACATCAAAGGCAATATGGCCCCAATGACACACAGGCATAAAAGTGTCAGACAAACTTTGTTCTTTCCATCTTCCTGATGAATCTCCTGCAGTATTTATAGTCTCATTTAGAGTGAACCCCAAGCATAAACCTGAGGCTCTCCCTGAAGCACAGGCCAAGTCACATAGCCCTCTACCGCACCCCAGCCTGGGCCCTCCTAGGCGCTGAGGCCCACACCTGATGGCTGCAGGACAGGAGGGAAGGAGGGAGGGAGGGAAGGAGGGAAGGGAAGGGAAGGGAAAAAAGGAAGGGAGGGAGAGAAGAAAGGAGGGAGGGAGGGAGGGAGGGAAGGGAAGGGAAAAAAGGAAGGGAGGGAGGGAAGAAAGGAGGGAGGGAGGGAGGGAGGAAAGCCAAACACACCAAGAAGAGTTTTTCTCCCTGTACAGAATCCAGCACTCCTCTGGACATTTTCTACCCCTCTTCTGCTCCTGTTCTTCCTCTTCTTACCAAATCCATGGCCCCACTCATTTCTCCTCTCACTTCTTTTCTAACGCACTGCAGAGCATGGAGTACTTGCTACTTACTGGACAAATAGAGCTGAACTCACAGTTGAGCTGTCCGGGAGCTCTGAGCCCCAGGAGGCACCCAGGGGAAGGAGTTCACAACTAGCCCTGAGCCACAGGACAGGCGGACCTGCTCCATGCCTCCCGCCATGCGGAAGCATGCGGGGAGTATTTGTCAACAGACTAACAAGGTGCAGTATCTATACCTTGTTACTTTGTTTGACATTCTTGAGGCTTACAAGGGCATAAACATTTTCCCAGTGGAATGATATCGCCTTGGTAAACACCAGCTGGAATGAGCTCTCTACCAGTGCACAGTCTATCTCTCTGAAGATAAGAACCCCCAAAGCACCTTAGACAGCACAAACAGGCGCTGGGCACCACCCAGACTTTCCCAGGAAGAGAGACCGTGATCTGCATAGGTGACAAGAACGGTACCGTGCCTGATTCTTATCAGCACAGACAGTTGCGGAATTCCAAATTCTCGTGAAGTTCTCAAGGATTCTACGTAGGTGGCTTCTACGAAGTCGCTCTTGGCTTTAGCTGTGGAGGCAGCTGTGCAGCAGGATTGGGCCAGCTCACTCAGAGAGGCCCTGGCCCTCGGCCTGCGCCTCTCCAAGGCAGCCGGCGTGGCCCTGCCTGGGACTGAGCACACCTCTGCCTGTGCTTCAATGCACATTGATTTGACTCACACCTGGCCAGACATTGCAATGTGTTTGTACCCTGACTGTGCTTTCAGAGAATTTCTGATCCTGACTCTTGTCTAATTCTCGGTGCCTTAATGTTTTTCTGATGTATTTTTTAAAGCAACTCTTTATATATAATACTGCCACTCTTAGCTGGGTCTGGTGGGGCACGCCTGTAATTCTAGCCCTCTGGGAGGCTGAGGCTGGAGGACCTGAGATCTAGCCTAATCGGGGCCATTTAGCAACTTAGTGAGACCCTGTCTCAAACTTTAAAAAAATAAAAGAAACAGAAGATTGGAGGGTGTAGCTTAGTGCAAAGGCCCTAGGTTCTATCCTCAGTGCTGAAAAAGAACCTAACTCTTGCCATTCCAAGTGGCCACGAACACCTCGCAAGATCGCACTGGCCTCTTAATTTTGTCCTTTTTATTTTTGAGCATGTGAATGCTACCACACACAGATTCATAGATATAAATATAGTCGTGCAACACACACACATACACACACACATACACGCACACACACACACACAAACACATAGACACACACATACACACACATACATACACACATACACACACACATACACACACATACACACACACACATAACACACACATACACACACACATACACACACCATACACACACACACACACACACACACACACACACACACCCTTTCCCCACTTCTCCCTGCCCATGCCTTAGCTCTGTTGCTTCCCTTGCCCCTGTCTAGGGGGGCCCACGCATGGGTAAGAGGGACAGCACGGATGCAGATGGAAAAGCATTAGAAGTAGAGCCTGATGATCACAGGACTAAACGCTAAAGGAGAAGGGGCATGCTAGTTCGTGTCTAAATGTCCCTCCCAAAGTCATAGGACTGGCTTCTAGAGTTTGATTGATTTATGGTCTAGTTCTGGAATTAAGGCTCTGAGTGCTACAACCACGGTAGCACAGGAGCCTGCATACAATGTAAGGGATCCAAAGAGAAGGAGTCTCTCTCTCTCTCTCTCTCTCCCCCCGTGTCCCCCTTCCTTGTTTCCCTCCCTCCCTCCTTCCCTCCCTCCCTCCTTTCTGCCTGTACCCCTCCTCCCCTCCTCCTCTCCCCTCTCTTCCTTCATCCCCTCCCCCACTCCCTCCCTGGCTGTTGCTTTTGCCACCCTGGTTGTGACTGGTACCAACCAATGGGCTTGGTAACTCCTGCTGCCCTGCCATGGACTGCCTCTCCTCTGCCATGCCACCCTACCGGGCATCAACTCACTATAGATGAAAACCTCTACAAACTCTGAGTCAAACTTCTCTAACTTGTGGGTGTCCAGTATTTTTCTCCCAGCCACAAGAAAGTCACTGAAACCAAACCTAAATACACTCTTCCTCCCTCAGTTGGGACTCATTTCTGAGGAGGCTGCCTCAGCGCCTCTGCTGTGGTGTAAAAGAGCTTGAACTTGAGGCTTTACTTTTCCCAGCTCTGCTCAGGGAATTGATACCAGATGCTTTAGGATTTGAAGTTATTTGTGAAAGTCCAGATTGACCGCTGGTATACAAAGATGCCGAGAAACTGTCTTAACAGTGAGTGCTGTTGTCTTCTTCTGAGGCAAGGGCTGGCCAAGGCTTTCTATAAAAGACCAGGTAGTGAATATCAACAGTTTTGCAAGCCATAAGTTTTCTCTGTTGCGATTACTCAGCCAGTGAATGTACCAGAAAAGCAGGCCACCAACCGGGCACAGTAACACATGCCTATAACTCCAGCAAGGTGGGAGGCTGAGGCGGGAAGAGCACAAATTCTTACCCAGCCTGTGCAATTGAACAACGTAGTGAGACCCAGTTTTAATATTTTATTCATTTTCTTTAAGAGCTGGGAATGTATGGGAATCTGTGCAAACATCATTGGGTTCAAACCCTAGTACTAAAAGGGAGAAAAATAAAATCCAGAAGCAACATGTGAACAAACAAACATGAGTGTGATCCAACAGTGTTATTTGTAGATATGGAGAATGAAATTTCATATGATTTTCACACACACACACACACACACACACACACACACACATCCTGCTGCCACTCCCAAATGTAAAAAGCATTCTTAGATTGTGGCTGCAACTTGCCACTTCCTGTCTACCATATAAGGGATTCTGCCTTCCTGAAGGTTCTTTTTTTCTTTTTCTTTTTCTTTCTTTCTTTCCTTCTTTCTTTCCTCTCTCTCCTTCCTCCTTCCTTCCCTCCT
>PVKA01046828.1:0-14695 GCA_004027165.1 Ctenomys sociabilis
TATATATATATATATATATATATATATATATATATATATATATATATATATATATATATTTTGAATTTATATGTATATTGTTTGAATTTATTTATGTGAAAATTGTGTATTGTCCTCAATGTCTATTTTTGGACTAGGGCTTTAAATTTTGGGGGCCTTATTTTTTAAAATCTTTATGTGTTCTAGATAGAAATCTTTTGTCTGGGGACAGTTGGCTAAAATTTTTCCACTTTTTTGTTATTCTTTTCACTCACTCATTGATTTCTTTTGGTGTGAAAAATCTTTTTAATAAGATGAGATCCAAGTTGCTTATTATTTGAACTATTTCTTGCATAGTTTGGGTTTTGTTCGTCAAGTGTCTGCCTACCTCTGTGTCGTCAAGATTTCTACCCACTTTCTCTTATAGTCGATTCAGTGTTTCTATTTTAATACTTAGATCTTTGATTCATTTTGGCTTTAGTGCATGGTGATAGATGTGTTTGTAGTTTTAGTCTTTGGCATGTAGACAGTCACTTTTTCTAACATCATTTCTCATTGAGACTCTTTTCCAGTGAACATGTTTGACCTTTTTGTCCTTGATAAGATGGCTGAGTGTGTATGGATTTGTGTCTGCATCTTTGAATAGGCTCCACTGATCCTCAGATCTATTACTTTTCCAGTACCATGCTGATTTTATCACAGTAGCTTTGTAGTATAATTTTAAATCAGTCATATGGATGCTTTGTGCCTTGCTTTTGTTGCCCAGGATTGCCTTTGCTATTCTAGGTTATTCATAACTTTTTGTGGCTTAGTTTTCCTATTAATTTTTATTTTTCTTGCTCTATGATAAAAATAAGCATGGGTTTATTTTGACACTTTTTATTTAAGGAAATTTTAGGGGAGCGAGTTCTAGGTGCTGCTTAGAAGGGTTTTTGTTCTGGTTTTGGTTTGAATAATCTATAAGAATTAGTGAAGACCATTTGTTCTAAGGCATGGGTTAACTCTGATATTTATTTGTTGATATTTACATAGTTGATTTGTCTACTTTTGAGTAATCTTTTAGTACTATTGTGTTGATTTCTATCTGACGTTTCAAACTTCATATTATTTCTTTTATAGTGCTGAAGGTGCCAGTATTTGGTGCATTTACACTTACAGTTGTTATTTCTTCCTTTTGAATTGTCCCATTTTTCTTCACATTGTTATCTCCTCCGATTGTTATGAACAGTTTTAGTTTGATGTCTACTGGATAGCTACCCCTGCTTGCTTTCAGCTTCTTACATAAAAATTGCTTCCCATATCTTGATATTTTATCTGTATCTTCTTTAATATTAAATGTATTTCTTGTATGTTTGCATACAACTGTGTTTTGTTTCTTCATTCAGCCGGCCAATCTGTCCTTTTGTTTTTGGTTGGGGGTGGCTCAGACAGACCTAGGGGCTGGGCTGGCATGGCATGTGGTGCCCGGGATTGAACTCCAGTCCCTATACTTTGCCTAAGCTTGCCTAAGCAGGTACTTTAAACCGCTGAACTATCCTGCTGGTCTGTGCAAGATTTTAAAATAGAAAATATTTGAGCAGTCACTTTAAGAAATATGAGTAGCAGACACTTAAAAATTGCTTAATTTATTTTGTCACTAATGCCACTTAAACCACAAAGACCATAAGTATACATTTCTACAAAGTTTATAATAAAAGAATAATGAAATCAAAGGATGCAAGAAAATTTTTATATAATACTAATGATCACGTTTAATAGATAAACTGTATTGCAGAATGATATGGGCTTCTCTGAATCAGGTTGTGATATATCTACATCATCATTTTCACTGAGGAGCACTTACTTGAGAGAAATAAAAATAGGTTTATACATAGATTTGTGCACAAATGTCCCTTATAACCATGTTTTTAGTAAACCAAATCTGAAAGCGACTCAATTTCTTCTCCACAGTGAGGTGAAAAAGCAAAGCGTGGAATGTGGAAAGAATAGGAAACTTCTCAGCAATAAAAGTGTGATGAACTACTGATAAAATATATGCTCAATAAATATATAAAGAGTTATAGAAACAGTCCCTTGTCTCTCTTTTGTATTCTGCTTCAACTTTGGGCTTGCCTGCATCATTCACCACCAAGAAGGGCCAATGTTTTGTATCAGACAGGACAATAGCATCATAACTCTACATCCAATCAGATGCGTGGCCTCAAAAACTGTGCTGGTTTGTTTCGTTGCCACTGGATTTTCTGCATCCTCTCTGACCAGTCATGCGGTGCCAGTGAAAGCAACATAACCTGGAATGGTTTGATTTCCCTGATCATGGGCGATTATCTCCAGTTTTCCATGCTGCAAGACACCTACAGAGGAGTAGGTGGTACCAATGTCAATGCCAACTTCTTGTCCCTTCAACACAGTTGCTTTCATTAGGTCCAGCTGTGCTGGCAAAGAAACCAGAGAAGAAACCCCCAGAGGAAGTGCCTTCTGTGGTGCCCACAAAGATGAAGGAGGTTGCAGAAGCTTATCTAGGGATGGCTGTTACCAAGGCTGTGGCCACCATGTCAGCTTACTTTAGTGACACTGTGAACCAAAGATGCTGGAGCAATTGCTGGTCTTAATGTTCTTAGAAATATCAATGAATTAACAGTTGCTGCTTTTGCTTATGGCTTAGACAAAATGTTTGGGGCTGAGGGAACTGTGCTGAGTTTTGATTCAGGAAATGGCACTTTTGATGGGAAAGTATTCACTGAAGATGGAATCCTTGAAGTGAAATCTATAGCTGGAGGCATACATCTGGATGAAGATTTTGACAACCAAACGGTCAATCATTTTATTGCTGAAGTCAAGCACAAGCATAAAGAGTACATCAGTGAGAACAAGAGAGCTGTGTGCAGTATTTGTACTGCATATGAATGAGCTAAGAGAACCCTCTCTTCTAGTACCCAAGCCAGTATTGAAATTGATTCCCTCTATGAAGGAATCAACTTCTATAACTCCACTAATTGTGCTTGATTTGAAGAGTTGAATGCTGACCTGTTCTGTGGCACTCTGTACCCTGTGGGGAAGGCTCTTCAAGATACTAAGCTGGACAAGTCACAGAGCCATGACATTATTCTTGTGGGTGATTTTACTCATATCTTCAATATCCAGAAGCTTCTGCAGGATTTCTTCAGTGGAAAATAAATTGAATAAGAATATCAACCCTGATGAGGCTGTTGCTTATGATGCAGCTCTTCAGGAAGCCATTTATCTGGAGTCAAGTCTGCAAAGATCCAAGATTTGCTGCTGTTGGATGTCGCTCTTCTTTCTCTTGGTATTGAAACTACTGGTGGCATCATAACAGTGGCCATCAAGCACAGTTCCATCAGTCCTACCAAGCAGACCCTGACTTTCACTACCTACTTGGACAAGCAGCCTGGTGCATGAAGGTGAGTATGCAATGACCAAGGATAATGACCTGCTTGGCAAGTTTGTACTCACAGGCATACCTCCTGCACATCATAGCGTTCTTCAAATATAAGTCACACTGATATTGATGTCAATGGCATTTTCAGTATTTCTGCAGTAGACAAAAGTACAGGAAAAGAAAACAAGATTACCATCACTAATAATAAGGACCATTTGAGCAGGGAGCACATAGACAGTATGATTCAGGAAGCAGAGAAATACAAAGATGAAGATGAGAAGCAGAGGGACAAAGTGTTCTCTAAGAATTCACTGGAGTCCTATCCTTTCAATATGAAAGCCACTGTTGAAGATGAGAAACTTCAGGGCAAGGTTAACGATGAAGATAAATAGAAGATTCTTGACAAGTGTAATGAGATCGTCAGCTGGCTGGATAAGAATCAAATATTAAAGCAGTTTTCATTTTGCTTTTGTCTATTTCTAACCTGAGGTCCAAGGATGCTTTTTACTCTACCAGTAATATTTCAGTGCTTAATTTTAAGAATTTTCTGTAATTCTCTTTCATCATTTGGTAAGGTACAGAGAAATAATCCCAGCTATTACTGTTCTCTTCTATGTCTCAATATAGAGCAGATTCTTAACTGACACCTTTTTCTACTCTTGAGTATTCCATGAGAGAGCAGACAAAAAGATAGCAGATCCCAAAACTATAAATAGAAGATTCTTGACAAATGTAATGAGATCATCAGCTGGCTGGATAAGAATCAGACTGGAGAAGGAGGAATTTGAACATCAGTGGAAGGAACAGTAGAAGGTCTGTAATCCAATCATCACCAAGCTGTACATGGCATACCTGGAGGAATGGCTGGGGGCTTCCCTGGTGGAGGAGCTCTGACATCTGGTGATGCTTTCTCAGGGACGACAAAAGAGGAGGTTTGTTAAGCCAACCTTAGGTATGGATTTAGCATTCTCTCACAACAATAAAATTGAAGGACCTAAATTTGTCGTGAATTCTGTGGTAGTTATTAAAGTTGAGCTGCTATAGTAAAGTAACTGGTCAATCTCTATACCTGAATAATGGAACACGTAGACAGAGAAAACATAGCATTGCACTTGAAGCACTGTACTGTAAGTAGATATGCAATGTCCTCAATAAAAATATTTAAATTGGCAAAAAATTTTATAAAAGGGATTCGATTTGTTTTAGGTATTAGATATGTCATCATTTTTGATGATAAACTTGCTGATACATAAGGGTAAATATCAAGATTTATGCCAACATAGAAGTCTTGGTTTACACAAATACACATTTTAGTCATGCAAAGAATACTCATATGTATTCAAAGAATACTCATATGTATTCTCATATATATATATATATATATATATATATATATATATATATATATATATATGGATTTACCTACATATGTGTATAAAATATATACGCTTGAACAGTTTTAAAGTGAGGTTATTATTTGATAATTACCATTCAAGAGAGATTTTATAAACAATAGCACTTCCTTTCTACATAGAGATATGCAGACTACATGAAATAAAACATGTTACATGAATATATTATGAAGTTTAATAGTCACAGACAGAATCAAAGTTCCATGAATCATCCATAGCATTAGACATATGAGTTTCTATTTTTAGCAAACACTGACTATATATATCACATATATTTAGAGAGGGAATACAATTATATATTTAGCGACATAAAAACTCTACAAAATTCAATGTGGTTTTAATCATTCTTGCTTGTTGTTAGGATAGGTTTATGGAAAATGAGAACTCAATAGCAGAATCAAGATGTATTGAGAAACACCAGGTACTCGAGATGAACATGAGCCAAAATGACAGAGTAGAGGGAAGAAGATGACATGCAGCTGACCTCGCCCAGTGGGAGCACCAACGAAAGGCAAGTTCCGCATTGCTCAGCCTTACTCCCTAAGGATCTGCGCTGCCCTGTAGTCACACGAGACTAGCCAAGATTAACTAATGAGAAGCTTTGGATATCGAAGCCAGAGAGTTTCAATAAAATCGTCCAGCCGTGGCTGTGTGGCTACAGCCCTGCCCACATGCGGAGGCTGCACAGCAGTCGTTGGCTCAGTGAGCATCATTTTCCACTGCAGTCAGGTTCTTCTCTACCTCTCAGGTCTTTCTGAAAACAGAGCTTCCATTTAACTCCATCTCACCCAACCTAGATCTGAATGCCTTCCCTTTGCTTTGGTACACAGGTAATCTGAAGTCTGCTGCTTTATGACTTGCCAGGAGTTTTAACTATTAGTCCATGTGGATGCTAGGAGATGAAAAGGCAGGGACCAAGAACAGAGCTACATCAGTTGTGTGGTCTCTGCTAATTATAATCTTCAGACATTTGCTCCTCTTATGGACAAATATCAAAGCAGTTTTCATTTTGCTTTTGTCTATTTCTAACCTGAGGTCCAAGGATGCTTTTCACTCTACCAGTAATACTCCAGTGCTTAACTTTAAGGATGTTCTGTAATTCTCTTTCATCGTTTGGTAAGGTACAGAGAAATATTCCCAGCTATTACTGTTCTCTTCTATGTCTCATTATTGAGCAAATCCTTAACTGACACCTTTTTCTACTCTTGAGTATTCCAGGAGAGAGCAGCTGAAAAGATAGAAGATCCCAAAACTATACATTAGCCCCCTCATGTTAATCTATGACATACTGAAAACTGAACAATCAGAACATCACAAAGAAAGAGCACAAAGAAATCCCTATCCTTGCATATAGACTTTGCTGGTGCTGGCATTTCGCAGTCAGAGTATCTCTTTCAAAATAACAAAAACCCAAGTATCAATAAACCAGAGTATCAAGTAACTTAATATTTATGCTCCATTGTAACCTTTCTTAAAGACAAAATTTAAACTAATTTTATGCTGTTGTTATTGTTAGATTTTTATCATTGCATGATGTTTGTGTGAGTATATGAATGTGTGTCCACACATAAGCACACGGTGTACAAATATGTATGTGTGTGCATAGATAATATGTGTATATACATTGTGATGTAATTAGACATCAGAATTTGGCAAGGTCATTAGAATTAATGAACATAAGCAAGATATAAAGCAAAAGCAAATGTAATATATTGCTTTTGACCAACCAATGAAGCAAATGTCACATAAGCCCTATAATCTTTCAAAATTACAAACAAGAAGATGGTCTGTCTTGTAGGTGGAACACATAAAAGCTCAGCTTGAAAGTAAAACAGCAGGCATCAGCAAGGAGTTTGTAGTGAGGATGGAAGACAGACACTGGATCTCATCAGTATACACCACACGGAGGTACGGACATATCACAGCTCAAGTCCATTAATACATAAAATTAACATGCATCGTTTTATTTGAAAAAAGAGCAACAAAGCCAGAAGAAAAATTAAAGATTGAAACTGCAGATGAATAATCATTAATTATCAAGTTCAGTATAGTCAGTGGTTTCCTTGGGAAGATACGACAGGATCCTCATATGATTGAGAATATATATAAGTAAATATGTATCATTTTATATCTGATGTTAAAAATAATATACTTTAATGATTTTTTGAGTATACCCATGACTTTAGTGTCTGAAGTTTTTTAAATATTTGACATATAATAAATGAAGAATTAGCATTCAATACTTGTTTTAGAAAGCAGATTACTCTTATCTCCTACCTTTCTATTTTATTTATTTATTTATTTATTTATTTTTTTGTGGTTTTGGGGATTGAACTCAGGACCCTGTGTTTGCCAGGCAAGCATTTATTCTACTGAGCTATCTCCCTGGCCCCTCCATTTTATTTTTTAATGAGAATGAAAGATAGTAAACCAAACAACGTTAGAAACAAAATGGAATTTCAGTAAACCAAACATTTAGGAATTTGACAGCGACTTTTGTATTGCATAACATTGTCTTCAAATTAGTTGAAGACATGTATGTATACAACTCTGATACATTTCTCTTATGTTTGTTGTCACATGTAAGTTTTTTTATTCTAGTTGCTAGACATCATGTCATATGTACATAGAAGTTTAGCATAGAGGTCATTGATTTGTGCAATTCTCCTGCTTCCCCACATAAGCAAGATTCTCAGTGAGATCTTCAGTACCTCAATCTTCCTCTGCAGTGAGCTACTTCCGGAGTAAAGGGTTTTAAAGGTGTTGTATTATTATTTCGTCTTTCTTTATTTTGTCCCAGCAATCATTTCCCTTTCCATTTTCAACTGGGCTAAGTAGTCTTATCATATCCATGTCAGGAACGAACAATTACCACTGAATTATCACAGTTCACATGAAGGATCTAAAACATCATTCCTTCTTATTTCTTATTCTTGCAACATTTGTGCAAGGTTTTGTAATATTGTTCCTACTGTACCAGCGAGGAGACTGAGGTCTCTTTACACAGTTTCAAACCATTTTTTTATTTACAGAGTAAGTACTAGGCCAATTCTGCCTCAGTTGAGATCATGACTGAAACCGATATTGTCCAGCTTGATTTAACATTGTTTGGATTTGGTTTTCCTGATGATTTAAGGCTCAGAGAATTTTGAAGGAAAAAAGTCATATTTTTATTTCTATTTGAGGCCCACTAGCTACAGTGTAGGAAAAGACCTAATTTTGGGCAAATAAAATTTGGTTAATGAGAATTTAATTTGGGTAATTTGGTTACATTTAATTTTGTTGATGAGAATTTAGGAGAATAGATGACAGAAAGAAAGGTGCTGAGGGAGAGTTTAGCATAGGGTAGAGGGAAAGAACAATATTTGCTTCCCTTTAATATACTATAGCCATAAGAATTTTCTAAAGTAAGAAATCTGATCTCCTCCCATTACCTGTATTTTCCAATCAGTCTCCTCAAAAATACGAAGGCAAAAAACCAATCAGTTATAGAAGAATTCTTACTTCTTGGGCTCTCAGAGGACCCAGGCCAGCAGCCCCTTCTCTTTGGACTGTTCCTGTGCATCTACCTGGTCACGGTGCTTGGGAACCTGCTCATCATCCTGGTCAGCAGCTCTGCCTCCCACCTCCACACCCCGATGTACTTCTTCCTCTCCAACCTGTCCTTCACTGATATCTGTTTCACTACCAGTACAGTCCCCAAGATGCTAGTGAACATACAGCGACAGAGCAGAACCATCAGTTACATGGGCTGCCTCACACAGGTCTACTTTGTGCTGGTTTTTGCTGGGTTGGAAAACTTTTTGCTGGCAGCCATGGCCTATGACCGTTACATAGCCATCTGCAATCCTCTGAGATACACAATCATCATGAACCCTTGCCTGTGTGTTCTGGTGACCCTGTTCTCATTGTTCATCAGCATTGTAGATGCCCTGCTGCACTGCCTGATGCTGCTTCGACTATCTTTCTGTGAAGACCTGGAAATCCCTCATTTCTTCTGTGAACTGGACCAGGTCATCAAGCTGTCATGTTCTAATACCCTACTCAACAACATCTTGGTATACACAGTGACTAGCATATTGGGTGGTTTTCCTCTCCTTGGTATTATTTTCTCTTATATTAAAATTGCCTCTTCTGTCCTGAGAATGTCATCAACTGAGGGGAAGTATAAAGCTTTTTCTACCTGTGGGTCTCATCTTTCTGTTGTTTCTCTGTTCTATGGGACAGCTTTTGGGGTATACATCAGCTCTGCAGTCACTGACTCATCCAGAAAGACTGCAGTTGCATCTGTGATGTATACTGTGGTCCCCTCAATGGTGAACCCCTTTATTTATAGTCTGAGGAACAGAGATATGAAAGAAGCCTTGAAGAAACTCATCAGGACTTCTTGACTTCGGTAATTGTGTCACCTGCTTCAGACTTAGTCTTCTAGAAAGAATCAGAACAGGGACTCAAAATGAGCTAAGTTGCTTGAACTTAGATTAAAAACTTTCCTTGGTATTCTATAGAGTAGAAATTTACAAAAAAAATTATTACATGTTTGAATTCAATTCCCTGGTTAGTTTGCATAGAAGTAGAACTTGAGCAAATGCTTTTTCTGGTAGTAGCTGGGGAGGGGATTGCTTTTCAAGAGAATTTTATTTACAGCAGGATAATGAGAAAAAGCAAGAAACTAAGGAGGTATTTCAACACTGTTAAAGGACAAGACTTAATCTATGGATAGATCCATTGGATCCATGGATAGTGACACACACACACACACACACACACACACACACACACACACACACACACACTATATATATATATAATTATCTGAGGTCCTGCTTTATTGGTCCTTTGACATCCTAAGCATTGTTACCTATGCTGTGACAATGGATTTCCTGACAGGTTTCCTCTCAGATGAGGTAATACATCAGAGCACAAGCAGAGCACCTGTTCATTGTCATCAGTAAATGCTGGCAGTAGCTAAGGAAGGGCTCAGTAGCCAATTAAAGTGTGGTTTGCACAGTACTAATGTTACCAGCTATGCTTGGCTTCCAACCCATGAAATGGTTCTAAATTCCCTACTCTAGAACATAACATGATGAAGAAAGGTGTGAAATCCTTCTGTGAGTATAGCTGGAACTCAAATATGATGAAAGTGATTCTACTTGGAGAAGACAAATCTCTTCAATAAATCAGAGCTGAACAGGGATGCACCCAGTGAGAGCATACTGTGTTCATTCATCTCTGAGCGAGCTTTATGCATGTGCCATGGCTCCTCCTGGTGAACAGATAAAGCCTGGATCCAGGGCAGTCCTCTTGTTCTTTTGTTACACCAAGAGATAGAAAGGTAATTTGTTGTTCCTTGAGTCTCCTTTCAATAAACCATCCTTTGATATATCATAGACCCAAATTGGGATCTTTGCCTGTCTGAACTCTAATCACCATTGAGATGAATGAAGTTATCATGAGAAGATTAGATTAACCAGCCTGGTGGTTCTCGACTCTCACTGTGTATTTGGATTAGCAAGAGAGCTTCTTGGAGGTTTCTTTAGTCTAGTTCCTTTGTTCTGAGAGATTGGGCTTAGCATGGGCAGTGGGACGTAAATGCACATTTTTAGTGAGATCTTATAGGACACTAACATGAGTAGTCTGCGGATGGTCTTTTCTTTTCAATGTTTTTGACATTTTTGGGCATTTTACAAGCATAATTCCTGTTAAATAGAAAATATTCAATTAATTTTGCTATCATCCTACTCCACATGGAGTCCTGTTTTCTTATTCTACTGCAAAGAAAGTCAGAAACAAGAAATATGTCAACATTGAGAAACCCCAAGTTACCAAACTCCTGCATCAGATATCTCTTGTATATTTTCATGTGTGAAAATTTAGGTGAAATAACTTTAAAGGTCTGTGTGACTTGCTTTTCATGAAAAACACCAAATGTTTAAGTTACTATGTTATGAACGTGTGTGTGTGTGTGTGTGTGTGTGTGTGTGCGTGTGCGCTTTTATGTGTGTGTGTGTTTTGGGACAGAGAGTGATTCTATCACTCCCAACAAAGTGCAATTTGAGGAAATATATTTCACAGCAAATCAGGTTTTAAGCAGTCATTGTTATATTTTTACAAGCCATAATGATTACACTCGTCTTGGGGGATTGGTACATATACAAATCAAATTTTTCATTATCTTTTTAGGTTTGTAGTACACTTGTGTGGTAAATAATGTTTCCATTCTGCATGGGACATTGAATCATGCACATAGCAGGTCTTATATCCTTTTAGTATTGTTTCCCCACCTTGTTCTCTTTCTTTTTTGGGGGAGCTTACACTGACATATTGAATCCTGTTTTTTTTTTTTTATTTTAGGGAAGGGTCTATAGGGTGTCCAGGGTCTCTCTACTAGAACAGACTAGTGATTTTCCTGTTTATAGCCTCCGAAGAGCTAGGATTACAGGTGTGCACCACCACACCCAATCTCAGTTGCTGTCTCAGTACACACCTCGGGCAGGGCTGGCACGGCAGGCCTGGGGAATGAACCCCCAGCCCCTGTTCCTGCTTGTAGGTGCTTTAATCCACTGAGCTATTGGCTGGCCCTTGGCACACTGAATGTTAATCGCTGTTTACTTCTCCCTTCCGTCGCGTCTCCTCCTTTTCTTAGATCCCCTTCCTACCTCTAATACTGCCTTCTAGTAAATACTTATATATTGCAAAAGATATGGATACTTATTTCCTGGACATAAGTGTTTACTAGATAAAGCTTTTAATTATGCTCATAAGCTTTTCATGTATTTATAAATTTTATAAGTCTTGTTTTGTGGAAAGGTCTGTAATAGTTCTTAAGATGTCATTCACTGGTAAATATTTTGCCTGACATGCCAGATAATAATAATAATAATAATAATAATAATAATAATAATAATAATAATAATAGATGATGATAGTCTGTAGTGAATCATCCCACTAGAACTTTGAGTGGAAATTCTCAGGATCATTGCCTTAACCATCTTGTGTATATAAATGTATGGTTTTGCCCCTGTCATGTTTCCTAGGTTTTCTCCTTGCCCTCTCTGTAACTGTACCTCTAACCTGTTTTGAAACTATCTCATTGTTACTTCTTTCTCAATAAAATTGTTTAAATAATTGGAATTGTGAGTGATTCCACTCTTTAGGCCTGTAATGTTTTACAGCACGCTGCTCTTTCCCTTTACAGTATGTACACAATCTTATTGCTGTGCATCGTTGTACAAGATAGAAATACCTGTATATGTTGCTGAACATTGCTCAAGATAAAACACACGATTGGCGAGCTCCTGGTTCCGGCCGCACGGTGTGGGTTCTCGTAGCGGGAGGGGTGGGAGTCCCCCAGAGTTAAGTAGCTGTCGTCCGCTGTGTACGTACAGCCACCAGCTTGGTTCTTCTTCTTCTTCTACCTCCCTTCAAAGAGTGCGAGTATGTCCAAGCGGCACAGGCTGGACCTGGGGGAGGATTACCCCTCCGGCAAGAAGCGTGCGGGGACCGATGGGAAAGATCGAGATCGTGACCGGGATCGTGAAGATCGATCTAAAGATCGGGACCGAGAACGTGATAGAGGAGATAGAGAGCGAGAGAGGGAAAAAGAAAAGGAGAAAGAATTGCGAGCTTCAACTAATGCTATGCTTATCAGTGCTGGGTTACCACCTTTAAAAGCTTCCCATTCAGCTCACTCAACTCACTCTGCTCATTCAACACATTCGACACATTCTGCTCATTCAACACACACTGGTCATGCAGGACACACATCACTTCCACAGTGCATTAATCCATTCACCAATTTACCCCACACTCCTCGATACTACGATATTCTGAAGAAACGGCTTCAACTCCCTGTTTGGGAATACAAGGATAGGTTTACAGATATTCTGGTTAGACATCAGTCATTTGTATTGGTTGGTGAGACTGGGTCTGGTAAGACAACACAGATTCCACAGTGGTGCGTGGAGTACATGCGTTCACTACCTGGACCCAAGAGAGGAGTTGCCTGTACCCAGCCTAGGAGAGTGGCTGCAATGAGTGTGGCTCAGAGAGTTGCTGATGAAATGGATGTGATGTTGGGCCAGGAGGTTGGTTACTCCATTCGATTTGAAGACTGCAGTAGTGCAAAAACTATTCTTAAGTATATGACTGATGGGATGTTACTTCGTGAAGCTATGAATGATCCCCTTCTGGAGCGTTACGGTGTAATAATTCTTGATGAGGCTCATGAAAGAACATTGGCGACAGATATCCTCATGGGTGTTTTGAAGGAAGTTGTAAGGCAGAGATCTGATTTAAAGGTTATAGTTATGAGTGCTACTCTAGATGCTGGAAAGTTCCAGATTTATTTTGATAACTGTCCTCTCTTAACTATTCCTGGACGCACACATCCTGTTGAGATCTTTTATACTCCAGAACCAGAGAGAGATTATCTCGAAGCAGCAATTCGAACAGTGATCCAGATACATATGTGTGAGGAGGAAGAAGGAGATCTCTTGCTTTTCCTAACTGGTCAAGAGGAAATTGATGAGGCCTGTAAGAGAATAAAGCGTGAGGTTGATGATTTGGGTCCTGAAGTTGGTGACATTAAAATCATTCCACTGTACTCTACGCTTCCGCCTCAGCAGCAGCAGCGTATCTTTGAGCCTCCACCTCCCAAAAAGCAGAATGGAGCAATTGGAAGAAAGGTAGTTGTGTCAACTAACATCGCAGAGACATCTTTGACAATAGATGGTGTAGTATTTGTGATTGATCCAGGATTTGCGAAACAAAAGGTATACAATCCTCGAATCAGAGTTGAATCCCTTTTGGTAACAGCCATTAGTAAAGCTTCAGCTCAACAAAGGGCTGGTCGAGCTGGACGTACCAGACCTGGGAAATGCTTTAGACTTTACACAGAGAAAGCTTATAAGACAGAAATGCAGGATAACACCTATCCTGAGATTCTGCGTTCTAATTTAGGCTCAGTAGTGTTGCAGTTGAAGAAACTTGGTATTGATGATTTGGTACATTTTGATTTTATGGATCCACCAGCTCCTGAAACTTTGATGAGAGCCCTAGAACTTTTGAATTATCTGGCTGCTTTAAATGATGATGGAGATCTGACTGAATTGGGGTCCATGATGGCAGAGTTTCCCCTAGATCCACAGCTGGCTAAAATGGTTATTGCAAGTTGTGACTACAACTGTTCTAATGAGGTCCTATCTATTACTGCTATGTTGTCAGTCCCACAGTGTTTTGTTCGTCCCACGGAAGCCAAGAAAGCTGCAGATGAGGCCAAGATGAGATTTGCCCACATAGATGGAGATCATCTGACACTGCTGAATGTCTACCACGCTTTTAAACAAAATCATGAGTCAGTTCAGTGGTGTTATGACAACTTCATTAACTACAGGTCCCTGATGTCTGCAGACAATGTACGCCAGCAGCTATCTAGAATTATGGACAGATTTAATTTGCCTCGTCGAAGTACTGACTTTACAAGCAGAGACTATTATATTAATATAAGAAAAGCTTTGGTTACTGGGTATTTTATGCAGGTGGCACACTTAGAACGAACAGGACATTACTTAACTGTGAAAGACAACCAGGTGGTTCAGCTGCACCCCTCTACTGTTCTTGACCACAAGCCTGAATGGGTGCTTTATAATGAGTTTGTTTTAACAACAAAGAATTATATCCGGACATGTACAGATATCAAGCCAGAATGGTTGGTGAAAATTGCCCCTCAATACTATGACATGAGCAATTTCCCACAGTGTGAAGCAAAAAGACAGTTGGACCGCATTATTGCCAAACTTCAATCCAAGGAATATTCACAGTACTGAATTCAATGCTTAGAACTGAAGTTATTCAGAGGACAGCTTTAAAAGATGAATGAACTCAAAAGTTCAAGTTGTGCTCTTCA
>PVKA01046829.1:0-14693 GCA_004027165.1 Ctenomys sociabilis
AAAAAAAAAAAAAAAAAAAAAAAAAAAAAAAAAAAAAAAAAAAAAAAAAAAAAAAAAAAAAAAAAAAAAAAAAAAAAAAAAAAAAAAAAAAAAAAAAAAAAAAAAAAAAAAAAAAAAAAAAAAAAACAGCATTACCTTTTTATCTCATTTCTTACCTGTCATTCCTAAAGATATAGTTTATCCTGAAAAAGGAATTAACTAGGTGATGAGAATTTTCGTGCAAACAAGTGGAATGGAACAAATACTGTGGAATAGTCCCTTTTAAAAATAGTTTTACCTTCTACATTGCTTCTCTGATGCCATATAGCTTTTTTCATGATAAGTGATAAAGTGCAAAGTTAAGTTTAAGAGCGAATTTTTAAGACTAGAATAGAGATTCCTACAGTGCTGTAGACTTGACTATATATAAGAATTTTATGCACTGGAAGTGAATAATATTCCTTTTCTTACTGCTTTAACTTTTTGCTTATTTCTCTGTTCCTGTTGTTTGTTTCTAATAAGGGTCAATAGAAATTTACCATTAATATTTTCTAATTTAATCTTACTACTATAAAGGTGACATTGTAAGACATTAAAAATACTGTTTACTTTGTTTTAATTATTAAAGTTTGGACTTCTTCAAAGGTATTTTTTATGATAATTCAAAGTAGCTAATTGTCTTGTTCCAAGGTACCATTGCACATTCCCGGTAAGTGATGTAATTGCAGAACTCATGAATGGCAAGTCGGTACTGATGATTTCTAAAATTGTTGGAGGCAAAATAATGTATTGTTTTATTCCAGTATATGCTAAAGTTAGGTCTTTGTCTAGTGAGTCTTGGATAGTATTTCTTTGTAGCACGATGCAATTAACCATACTTGTTGAACATATTTATGTTATGTTACTGTCTGTCTAAAAATGTAAAAATAGTATTATGCCCCATGGGGACAAATAAGAGGCAACCAAATAATACATGGAAAATAATTCATAGGTCAAATACACTTTAATATATTTCATGAAGCTGAGATGTTCCTTTCTTAACAGAAAGCTAATTTTGCGTTGTGTGCTTTGATTGCCAATATCCAGTTTATACTTTTTCTGTCTATAAATTATTTTTGCTTAGGTTAAAGCTTTATGAATAAATAAAATCATATAAAAGTTACATATAAGGTAAATACAATATATAACATACTTGCACAATAAAATACAAAAAGAATTTTGGGATTATTTTCAGAATTTTTTTGATCCTGGTTAAATTTTAAAGGAAATTTTTTTTTATCTGAAAAAGATACTTTTCACATTATTTGCTAATTTGTACATAATTCATGAATTCAATTATCACAATATATTTTGTAAGAGAATTTGTTTTGGTGTTTTGGATAGAATTCTCGCACATAATATGTTTCTTCAAAAATCAGTAATTCTCTCACTGATTATATAAAATAAACATTTTTAATACACACTTAAAATGTTACATGTTTAGGCAATGTGAGTCATGTCAGTTTTAAAGCATCACTGAATTAATTTTAAAATGTAAATATACTCTCCTTATTTCACTAGCAGTTATTGTGTCAAAGCACATTTGCTAAAGATATAACTTAAAATAGGGAATGAAAATAAATTCTCAAACTTATTTCCAGTCATTATATTGGCAAATTTTGAGAAGTAGGAAATGTTAAATTGTTATATGTACTGATTCCCCCATAATGAATGCATTTAAGTATTGCAAATATTCACTAATAGAACATTATTCAAATATATGTTGGAAACTGTGAAATTACTGTATTTCAAAAATGCTACATGGTTTTCTGGTAGATACTAAATTGAGGAGGACACAATCATTTCAAATAATATTTAGAAAACTACACGAGGAATACCATGACATATCAGACATGAAATGAATGTATTGAGCAATTGTGCCTGTGATTTCCTTATGTGAGTCAAATCTAGTAATACTTTCAGATTTCTTACATGAAAACTTTGCAGTAATGTATTCATGTTTTCTTTTAAAAGAACATGTATTTGTTTTGGCAGTAGAGCCAGTAGGGATGTAGACACACACACACACACACACACACACACAAAGACAGATTAGAGTGTTACCAAGTGGAGTCTGGGAACTTCTGTGGTCAACCATCTTCATGTATAGGCCTCAGAAAACCAGGGCAGTAGTTGAAAAGCCCAAGAATCAGAAAGCTGATTTAGCTCTGAATGACTCAGAACCAGAATTACCAAAGACAGATGGCTCTTTCAACACTTTCAATTTGTCAGAAAGAGAATCCAACCTTCCTTTTATTTCTTCCATTTAGACTTTTGAAGAACTGAATATTAACTACCTGCTTTGCTAATAATTAACCCTCTTGACTCACCTAATAAGTGAAATGCTAAACTCTGAACATATACAGTAAGCAATGCTATCTCACTAGTTACCTGTGTGTCATATGGGTTCGGGAAGGTGACATTAAATTGGCTATCTAAGAAATTCATGAGGACATCCTGAGCAGAAAGATTTTCCTTCTATGTTTAGTTGTGGCTTCAATCTGCTATTAATATTTTTAAGACTTCTAAGGCAATATAGGAATAAGAGTCTAAGATCCACTTCCTTATATAAGCCTCCTCTGGTGTAATATACGTAAAAATGCTGGTATAGTGTTTCAATGCTACAATAAGACGCATGTGGAAAGCTCTTTTCTTTTAATGAGAGGCAATAATATTGCATCATGCTCTTCTTTATTTGTGAACAAAAGACTGCATGGTGTCTCTTATTGGTTTGCAGCTCTGAATCACATACAAGGAAGATGAATATAAAATGCAAAAATGCCCAATGCTCATCAAATTGTGTAGCTGCCAGGATAGGCTGAGATTGTATTCATAGAAATTTCCTCTACAAAGCTCACTCTCTTAAGTCATTTATGTTTTTATTTATCTTTTTCAGGGCAATTTTTTCTGTTAAAAAGATCTAGTGTTTATGCCTTTTTGTCTCTTAAGGTGTTGATTGTCTATCACTTATCTTCTAAATATTGACATATGTTTTCTACTTGAATTCTTAAAACCACAATCCAACCATGAAGTGTTAGTATATCCATACCATATTACCAGGAGACATTTGCTGTTTTTGTTGTTGTGGTGGTGGTGGTGGTGGTAGATAAATCAGTATTTCATTAGGAACTAAAAATAACTCCCCAAAATTTCAGTAAGCAACTGGATATAAAATTATAATGTGGTTTAAGTGTGGGGAGGAAAAGCATTCAAGATGGTATTCCTGGGAAGAAATAGAAGCAAGATTGTGTCGCTAAAAACTCATCACAAAGCCTGTGTATCATCATTTTCTGTAACTTGTGTGCAGTGCTATGTTAGCAGCAGCAGCAGCGAAGAAGATAACGATCAGCACACTGCACCAATCTAAATACTGTTGTGTCTAGTAGATTTTGCTGTTGATTGTTTGACCCAGCACTAGTTAAATATGGAAACGCTCACCTTTAAATGTTTAAATGAAGTGATCTGTGTTAGATTATCTCTAGTATACGGAAATTTGATCATGTTAGATATTAGATAAAAATTATTTATTGTAAGTGACAAAATTAAATATATAGTTAGACCTACACTCACAACTTCAATAATGTATTACATGAACATACTTATATACACATTAGAACATGCACATATAAGAGTTCTGCACACTTTAAATTAATGAAATATTTTATTTAAATATCAGCAAATTTCATTTACTGTTGAAACAGGGTTCTCATCTATGTGAACCAAGACCACACTGAGCAGGCCAAAAAGATAGCTCAGTGTACTAAAGCTCAGGCTTAGGCAGGTGTAAGGATTAGGGTTCCATTCCTGGCTGTGCTGTGCCAGCCCCCACCTGAGGAGGCACTGAGATGGTAACTGACTGGGCATGGTGGTGCACGCCTGTAATCCCAGCACTTGGGGGGCTGAAAACATGAGGATAGCTATGATTCTGATCTGTGTAGTGCGATCCTTTAGTCTCTGTACTACATACATTAAAAAAAAAAAAAAAAACTACATTGAGAAACTGACAGCGTAACTCAGACTCCACTTAAAGTAAACCAATATAAAATGAAGTTTTTGCATAAGCAAGCTCTTTTTCTACCCATATTATTTTAAAAGAGAAAACAACAAAAGTAAATAGATAAAAATCATTTAGAAAAAAATTCTTAAGTGACTTTTCTACTTTAGAGTAAGCTTACTTTAAAAATTGATGGTGGCAACAAATGCAATATTGTGAACAAAAAAATATTTGCTTAAGGGCATCAGAGGCTAACAACTTGTCATTTGTACCACCGAGAATCTTCACACTTCCAATCTGTCTTCTTTGAAGCTTCCTGCTCCTTTATTTCTTTTCCTGTCATTTCCTCACAACCACCTACTTCCCTTGCTTTACATTTCTTTTTCTGAATGTTCTTTCACTCAGTTCCTCAAAAAACAAAATACTCCTCAGATTCTGTTGCTGATTATTTTTTTTTTCCTCATCCACAATATAACTTGTATGGAAAATAAACTAATATGAAATGTTAATCACTGGCTTAATATGGGGCAATCATTTAAAAAGCTTTCTACATGAACACAATGCACTGCTCCTCACAAAAGTATTTATGTAAGGATCAGCTTTGCTTGGACACTTAGATTTGCTGCGTTGGGATTTTAGCTGCTGTATCACTTAGCTTTGGGTACAGTTGGAAGCAGGTCAACGTGTGACTTATGCCTTAATAAAATGTTCGTGTTATTAGCTTACCTTGGCCCTGTGTGTTCAGTGCTGACCCAACAGTACTTCTAATTAGACTTCTCAATTCTTGGCTTTTTCAGTACATGAATATTGTATTCCAGGTGCTGTTGTAACCAAACTAATCAATAATAACAAATTATAGAGAATTAGCTCACTTACTGTCATGTTTACATTCTGTATGGTTTGGGCATCCTTCTTTACCTGTTCACAAAATTTTATTCAGTTGTCATGTTTCCTAAGATAACAAACCATGAAAATAGCCTTAGAAACACGGCTTTGTATTATTTCTAAGTGAGAACATCTCATGGAGTAATAGGCAATTCAGACATCGCGAGGCATTCTAAGTGAGACATACAGCAGGTGAGCCTCTGAGTTTGAAGGAGATGAATGTGGTAAACCAGCCTCCTGATGATGCTTTAGTTCACTGACCTTGGTGTGGGAACAAGGAGTGTTTTTAATTTCAAAGCCAAGTTAGCAGAGCTTCAAGGCAACTCATTAAGCTGCTATCTTAGGCTTGCATTTTTCCACTTTTTGTTCCTGACCCTATCAGCATCCAGAATTCATCACTACAACCTGAACATGCTTTTCCTTTGTAAGTACCTAAACACCTCCCTAAGTTTTTAGGATGCTAACACAGCAGATTCCTAAGTAGCCTGTAGAATCATTCTACTACCTCTCTAAATCTGTGGTATCTGGTGCATATCTGCTTATGTTTCAGGGTCATATATCTTCCTCCCTTGAAATACTCTAGAAGCTTTTGGCATTTAACTGACACCCCTTACAAAGCTTCTAATATATCAAGTTTCATACTGTGTTGAAGAAGTATTTGTTAACATGCTTATATTCCTTTCTAGACTGCAGTATTGATGGAAGAAGAGGAGTGTACCTTATTCAAACTTGTTTTTCTTTTCAGTATGTGCTATGGTAATTTACACTAGCACTCGAACAGCATTTTGCATAATGAATGAATGAAGGACTGAATGTTAGCCCTTTGTTTTCAACCAGATTGCATCATAGTGTGACTGTTATTCAACAAAAGCTTAAATTCACCTCTTGAGTTTGTTTCTGACTAGCTCTGGTAGTTTATGCCAAAAGCTTTTTTTCTTAGTGTGCTAAATTGCTGTATCGGAGGCCAGTAGATTCAGCCTCACAAACTGATTATTGGAGAACTGATTACAAAATCTGTCATTGTGTCTGAACTAATGGCTAAATAGTTGCAAGTATATTTGTGTCTTTTATAGGCTATATGATAAATGATTCACACTCAATGAATGACATATAAAGGATGTTCCATATTTGTTCTACATAATAATAAATAAGACCACACAAGACAATGATTTTTCACACAAATGTTTTGTTTTACAACTGGAACAAATAATAAACAAATGTATTCCTCTACTTTCTTCACCTTCTTTTTGTGAAAAGAAAAAAAAATATGTGAAAAGAGTCTTTCTTAATACAAGTCTTTCTTAATTTTGTTCTGTGATTGTTAACAACAGTCTCCATAATGAATTATAAGCAGATTAGCTTTTTGCAGGGGATGTCTCTGAAAGCCCTCTTGTGCTTAGAAATTACAAAAAGTTACATTTCTTGTTATATAAGTCTTGCTTATCTTGGTCTTGACCGTCCAGCAGAAAAGTACAAAAATGAAGTATAAAAAGTAAGGCCATATCAATATGCTGAGCTGTAAAAGGCTCAAGACTACAGCTTCTGACATTGTCAGTCCTGTGGATAACCCACTTCTCTTATACAGTACTGTACTATATTGTGTTATTTTGTTGTATTCACACACCTACAACATTTAAATGGCAAAGGAATACCGATCTCAGACAAAACTAAACAAAACAGGGGATAAAAATGAAGGCACACTTTGTATCTGTATATTCAAAATAGTTAGGATGGATATACAGCAGCTTTCTCTTAATTCAAGGAGAAAGATTTGTACTAGTAGTGTTTGGACAGGATATCATGTCTGCATCTTGTACTATGAATAACCACTAGAAAGACAACAATATGCAATGCATTAATTATTGAAACTGCCCCCTCATCAGTTTTGAAACTGTCTCATTGTTATTTGTTTCTCAATAAAATTAATTGAAAAAAATAGATGGCCACCAGACCACTGAGGCATGTGCTGTAGTTGATCAGCTGTTGCAAAGTGGTCCTGAGTGAAGAGGATCCCTGAGGGTTTGGCAGGGATGCTGTGTCCAAGTCCTGGATGCCTGCTCTTGCTCTTCCTGGCCATTGAGATGTGGGAGGCTTTCCTCTACCCCTGGCCTCTCCTGCAAGCTCCATTTGCACTTAAACCTGCCAATAGTTGACTGGAATTTCTGAAAATGAGCAAACTTAGTTTTCTTCCTTTAAGCTGTGTGTGCTGAGCAGCGTTCTCAGTGATAAGAAGGCGATTAAGACATATAGCACACATTTTCCTTTCCTTCCTAACACTATCATGAGTTAAAAAAAAAAAAACTAGAAACTTAAGCTCTACATTAAATAACCCTGGGTTTCCATTTATGTTAACAAATTACATAGTACTAGTTGAATGAGTAATTATATACCAGGCAACATGACACTCATTGAAATTCCTCCTGGATAAACAATAAGGATTTCTCTGGGAATAAATTAAAATTTGGAGAGGTGATTATAGTGTATAATAGGAATGGAGTCAAAATGCTAGTCATTCACAAATTCATATATACTTTTATTTGAAACAGTATTAGTTTTAATATGGAACAGAGGAGTAGTACTTTATGATAACTAAAAGTATTCTTAATATGGTTCTGCATATGAATTTCATCATTGAGATTATTGAAGTCTGCTGCTAGCACTTATCTTTGTTCTAAAGGAGATGATACACAGTAGGGTTGAGGATCTTGCTAAGCTCCTAAAGCAGAGAAGTGGAAGATCAGCGACTAAAACATGTATTTCTCAATGTGATGCTTTGCACTGTTTTTGGTTAGAAACAGGAATAACATCTTTTTTGACAGATCCAGGGCAGACAGGTGATATAACAAAATCTACGGAAGAATCTTGTTCATATAATGATAAATTTCAAGGTGCAGTACATGTTGAAGATTCATAATAGCTCCAAATAGAGTTAGAAACTAACACCAATACTTTGAACACTGTCACAACCATACCTAAGAGAAATTCATCCTATTGGCCTTACCATGATGAATTTTGAACGAGAAAATTGGGCCTGTTTATTCCCAAATTCATTAGTTCACTTTACACCTCTCCATTTAGCTCCTCCCTTATGTCAAACATGGGTGTGGCCACTACAGATGTTGAACACAACAGATGTTGAACAGGCCTGGTTCATCTTCTGGCTAAGTGCATCCTCATAGAGATGGGTTTACTTGGCAGGATCCTTGTATCAAATAAACCTGACCTGCTTTTCTTCTACATGATTTCCTTTAGTGTATTGCCAGGATACTGTTACCTGTTACAAATTTACAAAATACTTATTCCCCTCCTTTTTGCTTCACCAAACACTTGGCTTTTTAATAGAAGCCCATGTTTTCAGACTGCTTTGTTTTCTCTTTGTTCACTTAATTGGTTTGATTTTTTTCATTGCTTTTGCATACATTGGCTTCTAAAAATGACACAGCTTTTGCCTGTGTGCTGCATCAGCCCATTTCTACGATCTTGTCACAGGTCACAGTGATCAACTGTACCCATCCTTTTCCATCTACAAAGTCACTGATTTCATGTCGGAAAATTAAAATCAGTTGTCTTGGGAATTTCTGCACTAGAAAACTGAAACAACTCTATCAGAATGTTTTTGTTGCCCAGTAATCTGTTATTGATAAATTGTCCTCAATCACCCAATAAGTCTTTTTTTTTGTTGTTAGTGTTTTCTAGCAAAATGATGAGAGAACTCCTTGAAACAGAGCAGACAATTCTGAGTTACTATTATGTGAATTTTATTAAGTATGTGGATAAATATCAAATCAGCAATTTTCGAGGCAATCATCTTTAAAAGATTGCTGGATGCTATACCTCGGAAAGTAATGAACATATACTTTCTTAGAACGATAATGAAGCAAGTGAATAAGCAAAACTTGTGCATTTACTGAATGCGACTAGCGTAAAAGCAGTTACTGTAATTGTGCCAAAATGTCCATTGTGGGAAAAATATTGAAAACACTCCCTGGAGATAAAATCTGAAACTCTGCCAAGCACTTAGCCTCCTTGAATAAAACCGAGTGGCCCTTTTATTGATGGGAACACACTGCAAAGCAAATATTATCTAAAAGTGAATAGAAGAGGAAATCAGAATCAACTTTTGGTCACTACTAAAATCAAATTACCTGGAATTTAAGTTTTACAAGCAATTCTCTTTGTTTATATGAAATTTCACACCTTTTCAAGGAAAGAAACACTTAGATGTGCTGATTACAAGACAAAACATTGTTTTAAAATTCCACTTCATTCGTAAACCAGTCATAGAAACACATTCAACCATGTGCATTTATAGAGTGGAGTTTCAACCATTTGCACTTACATATTCCTCATTGTTATTGCCAGGCTTTGACTGATAAAATGGAAAGAAGGCCTAATGACCAAGTGCAGACGGTACTCTCAAGTCAGGCTACCTGACTTTCCACCCAGTTTCTACCATTTAAAAAGTATTTGATTTGTAAGGAAAATAATCAGCTTCTTTCTAGCTACACTTCCGCAGCAGCAAAAGAATCACACTACATACTTTGACTCAGGATGTCACTTTAAGGAATAAGTATATTAAAATTATTAGAATACATCAAATAAAGTTGGAGTACTTAGTAAAGTACATTTATATAATTTCAAGAAAATGATTACATCTAATAAAATTTTGTAAATGCAAATTCCACAATGTTTATTTTTGGATTAAAAATTAATGCATCTGAAACAAATATGGCATTTTGCATTGTATATGCTCCTCTTGAGTGCATCATGCATTCATTCAGAAAATCAGCATTTACTCTACTCTCAACCCAAGTGCAATAGCAGTGTAACAGTGTATAGTCAGCGATTCTGATAAATATAGAGGATAAATTGTATTGCTCCTACTTTAGAGTTCCACATTGAAAATGATTTGAAAATTAGAGAAGATGAATACAAATTGTTTCAACAATGCCATCATATTATTAGTAAACACTGGAGAGTAAATAATTTCTAACTGGAAGAAGTGTATTGAAATCATTGAGCTGCAAACTGAAACATAAAATGGCATGGATCACATGTAAAAACATAGAAGGAAATTTCTTGTCATTTTGGAGAGCAAGGTGTTCTAAGGAGAAAAACTTTGAGTAGGGTCTTGTCTTAGGTGGTTTAAGAATCATACATAAAGTGAAGTGTCACAGGCTATGAAGCTGACAAATTAGATGGGGAAAAATCTTGGGGGCTGTTTACCATCAAGTTAAGGAAATTTCAGTTGCCCTATATTCAGTAGAGAGCTATTTTAGCCAGGGCATATAAATGATTATGTGAAATAGTCTAACTATGAAGCTTAAGCTCCACCATTCAATTCCTTCATGAGGTAGCAACACATAGTGACACACAAAGTGATTAAACCTCCAATTTCTGAGTTCCAGAGAATAATTCATATCCATATGTTTTATGTATAACAAGCTCTTCTGTTAGTACATAGTAGACTGGTTATTTTTGTAACAGTAAAAGAAAGAAGACTATATTTTCCATACTGGTAAGCATCTAACATGCATTTTCCTTTGTTTCTTATCCCCCTTATGTCATAGAATGTTTGCAATGCCAAAATTCATACATTCATACATCAAAATGGTATGTACTTCTATATCAGTTTATGATGGCATTGGAGATAGAATATTTAAGGAAGGAAACAATGTTGAACGAGGTTATTGAGGTTTCCCTAATCTATCATGTCTGGTGCTCTTATAAAAGAGATTAGAAGGTAAATGTAAGAATATGTTATGTTTAGTCTGCTACTTTGTATCATTTGAAAATGGTGCATTCAGCAAATCGTGGAGAAAAGGCATGTCAAGAAACCATGCCATGGGCTGGGGAGATGGCTCAGTAGAATAAGCGCTTCCTTGGCAAGCATATTGAAATGGTCTCATTTCAATCCCCAGTTCCACCAAAGAAAAAAAGAAAGAAAAAAGAAAAGAAAAGAAAAAAGAAACCATGCCATGTTGACATGGTGGTCTTACACTTTCCTGCCTCCAAAACTGAGGAAAGTAGATTTCTGCTTAAACGGTTGTGTTTGTGTCAGCCCTAGCCAAGCCGTCTTGAAGGTCTCTGTGTTAAAAAGATGCTGAATTTCACCAAAAGTCATATAAGAAAAGAGGAATTATCCCAAATATATTAGTTCCTTTGATTTTATGTTGTGAAATAAACACCGTTGTTCTTTGGTTCTCAATCTTCAAATTTGTTGAATGGTCTTTTATGTGCTCCATCTTCTCTCATGGCTGGTCTCAGTTTCAATTTATTTGTTCGCTTCACTTTTGATTTAACATAATTGTGCATAACCATGGCGCATAAGGCAAACTTTGATACATTTATGCAAAATTTAATGATCAGGTCAGGGTTTCAGCTGACATTCAGGACTGCTGAAATATTGGCAATGAGTTTTAAGACAAGTATGTCTTACTTCCTTCAGCAGCATATGCATATATTTACATTTTATGGCACCAAATTTTAAGGCATTTTATTAAGTGATTTATTTTAAAGCACTTTATTAGATCTAATTATAAAATTTTAATAGCTGTGTTGATACAGCAAGGGTGGATGGATTAAAATAATTTCTATTATTATTTTCAGAATCAAACTATATGAAAAGTTTCTTTATTGAAATTATATTTTGTCTACAGAAAGCATTTGTACTTTCCAAGTTACTTCTTATTTCTTAATAAATGTAAGGCAGAATCATAGTGGTCACCATATTTATCCAAAAATAAAATAATGCTTTATAATTATACCTGTACCTCCCATTTATATCCATAAAACAATTTATATTCAATATATTATCCAAAAATAAACCTAAGGAAATTTTCTAAGGAAATTAATATTTAAATTTCTATTATTCTGAATTATTTTTGCCAAGTACAAATTAGAGTATTATGAAAATTTGTGGAATAATCACTTTTTAAACAGTATACCTATAACTGACCAATTTGCTGAAGACCTACACTCTGCTTGTCCAAAATTACATTGTAACTTTATGTTTTTAAGTGCAATTTGCCATTTATTATTTTTTACTTCTTTAAGTAGTCATGTAAAATAACTCTATTCTGTGAAGAGAAATTTCATTAAACAAAATATAGTATTACCAAGGTAATATTAATCTTTTTCATTTTATTTTATTATTTTTCATTGTCAAAGATTCTCACTATGAAGCCTGGACTCATGGTGATCCTCCTGTTTTCAGCCTTCCCAAGGCTGGAATTATAGGCATGCATCGCAATGACTGTATTCGCAAGTTCAGGGGCAGGGCCAGCATGGCATGCGGTGCAGAGGAATGAGCAGTGGTCCCTTCACTTGCCTAAGCTTAAATTGTACTAATTAAGAGTAGTTTCAGAAACATAACTTTTTTTTACAAGTATGTAAATTTACATTTGCTACTTACACAAAAAACAAAATCTCATCAATCACACCTGATTTGCAGTCATTGAACAGAATTTTATCATGAAATTTATATTTTATACATTTAAATATTATTTTTAAAGTGTAAAAATAAATTTATTTTTTATTTTATTGAAGAACAAATAGCAATAAGACAGTTTAAAGACAAATTAACAGGAAAGATTTGATAAATTAATACATTGCAAACTGTTTTCATAATGTTTTGGTATCATACAGGTGCATACATGATATTATACTTATAGACATTATTATAACAGATGTCTTTAATCAGTGAATTAAGAGAGTGTAGCTGTTTACTTATCTGAACTTTTTATACCTCAATTATATCACAGATTCAACAATTAATACTTTCTAACTTGTTATTTTCCTAGTGGTTGTCCAAGTACTAGAAGCTGACATAATATCTTGTCCAACCATGATTGGTGCAAGTCTTACTTCTCATAGAATTATTCAGAAGCAAGACATATTTATCCTAATATTTATCCCATTTTTATACATACACATCATGTTTCTTCCTTTGTATATCCCTTTTTCTATCCAGACCAGTCTAAGATGGGCAGTCTACTGCCATAAAACCAATTTAGGTGCCTGAACTCAGTGACACAATCCAACACAGTCCAGCATTCTATAATAATAGTGAGTTATCTGCAGAAGTTGTTGACTAGAGCCATTTACATATCAACTTATTATTGTGGCCCCACACTATATACCTCATTGTCATACTTTTCTGCTAGATGGTTAAGACCGAGATAGATCAAGCCCTATGTACCAAACAATGTACCTTTTGTTTCAGATGAGGTCAGTGAAGTCCCCTCAGGATTTATCTTGTAATCCTGTACTTTACTCTGTAGATCCTTTGTCTGTGTCATCCATGTGGATGAGTCACGGCCAATGCTTGACCAGTTTGCTCTCTGTGAGAGCCTGACAGAATGTTTTCTCTCCATGTGACTCTCCCCAGGCACACTATAGAACTTCAGTCTCTTTCCTCTGTGGCTTCATAATCTCCTTGTTCAAAAATTTGGGGCACAACTGAGTTTCATGATGTTACAGTACAGCTTCACCTATGTCCTGAGTCTTCACTGACCTTGAAAGGCTAGGACCAAAATGTTGGCTGGCCTTGAGGCTCTTCTATTTCTCCAATTTTGATCTGTGAACTTAGGTTGTTAACCATTCAGAGGAAAAGCTGATTAGTACCCTACAGGATATGCCATTCAGTTTGCCCTAACAACAAATGTTGGAGAGGTTGTGGCGAAAAGGGAACACTTCTCCACTGCTGGTGGAAATGTAGACTGGTACACTCATTTGTGGAGATCAGTATGGAGACTCTTCAAAAGAGTAGGACTGGAAATCCCATTCAAGCTGGCTATCCCCCTTCTGGGAATTTTCCCCGAGGACCTGAAAACATTATATTATAGTGATATATGTGTACTTATGTTTATAGCAGCACAATTTGTGATAGCAAAATCTTGGAAATAACCAAGATGTCCATCACATGAGGAATGATTGAAAAAGTTGTGGTATTTCCATATAATGGAGTATTACCTATAAAGAATGATAAACTTGAAGCATTCATATTGAAGTAGATGCCACTTGAACATATTCTCGTAAGTGAAATAAGCCAAACACACATGTGCAAATACTGTAGTCTCCCTAGTATAAGAAATCAAAAGAAGAAATACAAATAGAAATGTACAAATGAAAAGCATTTAAACATTATTAAATAAATTATGAAAGACATGTTTTACAGTTACGAACAGAAGTCTTTCTATATATGCATAGAGCTATAGTCTTTCTTCTTACATAATTTGCATGCTGTTATAACTTTGATGTATCAACATTTAATAGAAAGTCAAGTGTTTAAATGTCTCAATACATTCATGTTATTCTCATGGCTTTGCATAGTCAAAATACCTACCAAGCACTTCAAATTCTTACACATATTCTTATTTTTCAGGTATAAATGATTGCATGTAACATTTCTTCCTGAAATATTTTACATACATTAAAGTGCAAAAACTGTGAAATTTGACAGTAAGTCTAGTTCTTTTTATTTTAGCACTGAATGTAAACTTTATTTATAATTTGCATGCCGAATAAGATTCATATAACACTGTCCTTAGTTACTCTTGTACTCCACAACCAAATCAGTAGCGATGGAGTACCCATCTCTGACAAACTAAACAAAAAGGGGGATATAAATGAAGGACTATTTTGTATCTGTACACACAAAATAGTTAGGATAGATATATAGCTACTTTCTCTGAATTCAATGAGAAGAAAGATTTGTATTATTAGTGTTTGGAAAGGATATCATGTCTTCTGAATAACTACTAAGAAGACAATAATATGCAATGTATTAATTGTT
>PVKA01046830.1:0-14677 GCA_004027165.1 Ctenomys sociabilis
GTACCCTTGCAAATATTCTTGATTGTTATAAATTATCATGTTTTTACATTGAAATAGCTTTCTAATTTGAACTTTTTAAAAAAGTTTCCTAGCAAGGATGCATGATTTTTTATATGTAATAGTTTATATGCAATAACATATATGTAATTCACCCTGTTCCTGAGGCAAAGTTTTTCTGGGTACTTAGGCTATATATAACACTACATTATCAGTGAGGAATATATTCAAAGTAGCAGTGAAAAACAATTGCAATATATATATATTCCAGTACTTCTCTTAGAATTGGCTCCCATTTCTGAATATCCAGATGAGAAATCTTGTTCTTTTAAAAACTAAAAATTTCAAAATTTTGAAACTTCACAGAATTCTAAGATCAAAATAAGATGTTTACTTCTCTAAAATAGAATCTATGCTCAAATACAATACTTTATTCAAAGTAACATTAAGCTTCTACTTCAGAATCCAACCCAATTTGCAACTTTTTGCAATGAAGTTCAGGTAAAGAATTTCTGCGAGTTCTGGTTGAATGTTTGGTCGTAGCTCAGATGAACATTCATGCTGGCACTGGGTGCTTGAACAAACACAGAAGTTCTGCAATCCAGTTTGTTTTTCTTTCTTTTTCTTGCTCTTTCTTTCTTTCTTTCTTTCTTTCTTTCTTTCTTTCTTTCTTTCTTTCTTTCTTTCTTTCTTTCTTTCTTTCTTTCCTTCCTTCTTTGTTTTTGTTTGTATTTTAGGATAGGGTGTACCGGGTCTTACTGTGTAGACTGGACTCTTGGTGATCCTCCTTTTACAGCCTCCCAAGTTCAGGATTATAGGCATGTGCCACCACACCCAGTATCTATCACAGCCTCAGCATGCTCCAGGGGCAGAGCTTTAGGACAGGCCAGGGGATGGAACTCCAGGCCTCTCCATCTGCCTAAGCAGGTGCTTTAACCAGATGAACTGTTTGCCCAACCCTCCAGTTTGTTTATCAAAAGAATGCAAAAACTGATGTTGTCACTGCCAGCTGTCCAAACAAGTTTGATTGGAATTGAAATTTTCCCCTTGACCTTCTTACAGACAAAACTCCCAAATATAGTGCCATCATATCAGTGAGGCTGCAGCTAAGTCTTTAGCTCTGTGAGAGAGGTGAACTTCTCTGACAGCCTCATGTGCCTGTGCCAAGCCTCTTCTCACGGTCATCAAACCAGTGTTCAAAAATGACCAGTTCCACGCCAGCAACTGTGGGTCTGGAAGAAGCCCTCTCCTGATATTGCTGCCAAGACAGACACAACCAAATCTTCAGGATGCCTTTGACTCTTGATCATTTCAACATTCACTTACAAAGATCCAGCCAAGTATTTATTTCTCCAAAGTGTTCTCTGCCCCATGGATATATATATATTTTTTTCTGTTTCAATTTGAATGAAGGTAAACCCATTCTACCTATGACATATTGGTACTTCTGTAGCATTTGGTCTTGGGGTAAAACAGCCCATGTTATCAGGCTGCACATAATACTCATCACTGTGCTGTGCAGGGGCACTGTATGAGCATACAGTGACTGGAATCTCAGTCATATAACAATTGAGTCATGTGTTCAGCTTCTTACTGAATACAGCCTCTCCTGATGGTTGTTTTCAGTATGCTCTGATATGGGCAGGAAATATTTAGTCTTTTTACTTACCTTCGGAAACTATACTCAGGACCATTTGTGAGACCTCCTTGTCTCTGATTTTCCTGTTACTGTTAAGCCATGCTGGACCAGCTAGTTTATACAATACTATTTAGGAATTTGAGTATACATTTATGTCATATCAACTCTTCTCTTTTCAGAAAAAGGTAATGAACATACGTGCTATTCAACTACTAGCAACACTTCTTTTAACTTCTGTCTTTTAGGGACAATTAGCTAGGTCTCCCATGAACCCCAGAAGCAGAGCTTAGATGTATTCTGATACTGATTGATTCCAAAATAAACAGGCAGGAGGCTTCCACTTCCCTGAGGACTGAATTTAAAAAATTCATTTCCCAGAACTGTCACTTGGAGTAAGAGCCTAAACATACAAGGACAGCAGGTGATGTGAGGCACTGGACCACCTGTCTGTGCAATATACTTACGTTCCCTCCGAGCCATCCTTGTCTGAACCCCAGTTGGACTTTTCTATATTTCCCATCAATGCTTTCCACTGATTGATTCCTGTTATAAACATTGATAGACAGAATAATATCCAGGATTGATGCAGTGCCTTGTTGTCACAGTCCCTTGGCATCAGGGCTCTGAATCATACAAGACGCTAATTTGCAAATGGTGAGCTGTTCTCAACAGGACTGTCTTCCCACCCCATATCACCAGGAGTCCATATTACCATGCCTTACTGTATTTCACAATTGTGAAAACTATTACAAAAAACTTAGCACATTTTTCTGGCGTTGTCTCAAGTACATCTTCCATCAGTGTGCACTTTGGGGAGGAACACCTGGTAGACCTACCTTTAAACCTTTCACAGAAATTTACAAGCGGCATGTCACATTGAGGAGGGAGCCAGACTCCTCGGATGTCTCATGGACCTGAGTCCCTTAGTTTAAAAAGTGTTAAGAAATGTAGAAGCTGTAAAAAATGCAAAAGATGAGTCTTTGAGAAATGAAGAATGCAGTGGAAATTATGATTGCAGGATTAGACACACAATTGAGAAATAAGATTTTAACACTGATGGGAGTAGACATCTCTAACCTAGAAACTGAGCTGCTGGGATTGTTCCCTCAGGAGCCAGAGGACCAATTGTGGTCTTCTAGTTAAGAGCAGGTTGAGATCAAGGAGCTCAGAGATCCTAAGGCTATTTCAGAAAGTTCACCATAAAGTTAGTGCACATTGTTACCACTCCTGTTGCCCCAGACTTTGCCAGTGTATTAGTGCCAACTTATGATCTGGATGCTCTTGTCATAGAGGACTTCAGTACTTTGCACCAGAGACCAGATCCCATTTAGGGTCCACCTTTCCAAGTCTTGGGGATTGGGTGGCAGTTAGAAGTTTGCCTAGATGGAAATGGAGCTTGTGGGGTTGCTACTTATCTGCGCTCTGGAACTCTCAGCCTCCTTGCCTGAAACTCCACATATGAGTACTACGTAGATGTAGTTAACCAATTGTGCAGTCATCCTGCCAAAAATATAATTTGAGCTGGAGAGATGGTTCAGTGGAATAAGTGCTTCCCTGGCAAGTGCCTGAGTTCAATCCCAAGTTAAAAAAAAAAAAAAAAAAAAATATATATATATATATATATATATATATATATATATATATATATATATATATAATTTGAGAATTTGAATCTGACTTTAAAGTTGGGGAATGCAAGGGCAATAATGGATTTTTCAGTTCAGACTTACTTGCAAATGAAGAATATTTGAACAAACAAAATGACAAGTGAGTTTAAGTTTTCAAGCAGTTTCATGAATATTTTTTTCAAAAATGTCAAAACCAACATTGGTGTATTCTGGTTTTGGTGCAGTGGGAACCTGCACCAACTAGCAATAGCTATCAAATAAATAGTCCTGAAGACTGACATACCATGGATCCATCTCGAACTCTTAATTAAATCAAGAGCCTTGCCTCCACCAGGTAATTTCTTATCCCCAAAATTATGATGCACCTGAGACATGAGCTAAGAAGTCTGGGTCGTGCTCATGTGGTTCAGAAGCAACTACTCTAAGAGAGACCAAGGAAGATGAAGAAAAGGAGAAGATGTAGAATGATTGTCATCATAAACTCTGAGATGAAGATCTAGATCTTGGATGTGAAGAGAAACTAAATCTTGGGTTCAGCAGTGCCTTCAGTTACAGAGTGACAAGCAACACAGAAGAAAGTGATGTTGATGAAAAATCTATGTCTAGAGAAAACAATGCTAAATGTAATACATGGGATCAAAAAAGGGAGAATTCATGAAAAACGCAGCTGCTTCAGGACCTCTAGGCAGCAGCCATGGCTGTGAGTGCCAGCACCCAAAGATCAAGAAGATCACATTTGTGGTCTATTACCAGAAGCTTATTAGATCCTGATCCTTTAGTTTTAATACATTTGTCAGGACCTCAAGGACAGAAGCATCATGAAAAATCTGTGAGGTGTACAGCCTTGCCCACCTGCCTCAATTTTGAAGCCCACAGTATCATGTTCTCAAAAAGATAAAGACCAAAGGGAGCAGCAGGCAATGTGCTGAGGGCCCTCTGCTTTCCGGATGCTGCCAAGACTCAAAACTGATATGACTGAAGTTTGGTAAATGACACCTAATGTAAAGAACACACTTTCAGAAGTAAAAAAAAATAAATAAGTAACGCTGTTTCTGAGTCATTCAGACAACCCATCTTTCTGTGGAGCAGACACTCTGAATGGTGTGGAACTGAAAACTCTGTCAGAGCACAGAATTTGGGAAGGGAATTCCTGGCAAAGTCATCAGTAGCCAGTTGTTAAGAAACTACTCCTCAGGAAACTGTCAGTCTGGGAGCAGGTATGTTTCCCTCCAAGGCTTGATGCACAGTATTGGCAAAATCTGTCCAAAAATGAAGACCAGCAGTGTAAATAAAGCTTCGGCATCAGCTGCTGCTGTGATGGCTGTTTTCAGTGGGTTACCTACTGTGGAGAAGAAAAGGACAGTGATAACCTCATATTATGGTGTGTGTCTAGTTGTCCCCACAAAGCTCCATGAAATCTTTGGGGTAGACTTCTAGAGTTTGCGATTAATTCATGATCCAATGCTGGGATTATGGGTGCAAGTGTAATAACCACCCTAGTGTGGACAATATGCATATAATAGAAAGAAGGGAGAGAGGCTTACTAGCAGCCAGCTGTAGCCACTGCTCCTCCCTCTGCTCATGCTGTTTTGCTGTTTTTCACCTCCATAATGTGGAACATGCCCTCTTCCATGTGCCACTCTGCCTGGGAGCCAGTTGATTATGGACTGAAATCTCCACTAACTATGAACTAAATAAACTTTCCCTTTCATAATTTTGGTTGACAGGTACTTTGTCCTAGCAAAGTGCGAAAAGTAACTTGGGAGCTCATGGTAAAGGAAGTCATCCAGAGGGACCACAGGTGACTCATGTGGAGAATAATTCTGAAACTTTGGAGTCATGGACTATGCTTACCTAAAGGAGCTTCAGCTGCCTCTGAGGAAGAAATGAATAGCGCAGTGATGTTGGATGAGACCCTGAGAGTGAGGAGCAGGAACAGCAGCCCACGTAGGTACATTTAATCCACTCTTCATGGCATAGTCCCCAAAGATTCTCATTCATTCCAGTTTCCTGATAGTGAATAACTACACCCGGAAAATCTGCACCCCAACACTGACAACAATGCGGATAGTAATTGTTAAATCAGGAGAAGTGACCTACAGCTACTTTGAGCCTGAAATTGGTTGTAGGTGGTGCTGAAATCTGTCCTTGATCAGATAAACAGAGCCTGTCTCATTTTGTCACTGACTGTACCTGTAACAGTCATTCAGAAACTGTTACATAGAGGCACAAGTCTAAGAGAGTAGAAAATGAGGAAAAATTAACAGTATAGAAAACATTCTTTCTAACAAAATAAAGTAGCAGCATGACCCCCAATTAATTTAGCAAATTCGTACACACACAGAAGGAAGTTTGTCTTCTGCAGAAGGCCAGCCAGCTGCCCTGAGATGCTCAAGGGGCAGTGTGCTCATGCAGTACCGTGCTCGCTGCTGGCGAGCTTCCACCTCTGACCAGACACTGAAATGTTTAGATAGCAACCTTCAGAGCTGGAACTTTGTCACAGCTTATTGTTTCATTAGAGCCTGTATATTATTGATTCTGTTGTATGGTACACCAGTAACAGAAGTAACACTGAACTCTATCGCCTTTTTGCTGTGTGTTGACAGACTAAATTTTATTTAACTTTTTCTCTTTTTGCTCAAGTACAGGCACACTGCTTAATGGCACATAATCTTTTGACAGATGTAATTTAAAATGAATTAAATTAACAGTGTTTGATTGCATTCCTGGCATGTGGACAAATGTAAGAATATTTAAATTTTTTCTGCCTCATAAATAATGCAAAAATATTTTAAAACAGTCTTACCTGTTTACATTTTCATTAGGTAAATAATGATTAGAGTGTGAATAAAGATGAATGCATTATCTAGTGGCTTGCATCACAGTGAAACTTATATATGTTTTCTTTCATACTTATAAGTAACCTCTACCACCACTTTGTCAATTTTACAAGTGTGCTCCTGCATTTATTTGATATGCTATTTACTTGTGAGAATTGAAGTGAAAGATTGATCAAGAGACTACTGAAGAAACAGAACTTACTATATATACACGTAAGTGACATTGTATCAACTCACATTTTGTTTTTTTTCTTTTTTTGGAAGAGCAGAGGATTGAACTCAGGGCCTTGCGCTTTGCAGGGAAGTGCTTAATCAACTGGGCCATCTCCCCTACCCCTCAGCTTATGTTGTTATGCAATATTGTTTGCTTACTATTGTTATTTACTTAATATTTACTTGATTATTAATTAATATTTAATTATTAATTATTGTTTATGTTGTTTCTTAATATTTATTATTTACTTCAGTTTTTTATGTCTAATGTTTTACTTGAATACCATTATGCATAGTCTACTTATTTTCAAAATTACTTGAACTTTTTGTAAATAGAAAGTAATTTGAGAAAAAAAAACAAAAGAAGCCAGCAAGAAAAACTGTTTGTAGTGGTACTAGAACTTGCAAGATCTAGCGGCTTTTCATTTGTGGTACCCTGGCATGTTTAGTGTCAGACATGTAAAAACGTGATTGATGTGGCTGACTCCTGGGCTGTCCATTCTGCTGTTACCAGATTAGCACACTGGGTGTGTTTGGTGTTTATTGCCTGTGGAGTTAAATTTGCCTACTGGCATGGGGGCAGTTGACCAAGGAGATATTCTGCAAACATAACAACCAAATTCTCTAGATGACATATGACTGAGAGGATAATTGATTTGGAGCTTATATTTAGACAAAAATGTGAACCATTGTCTTTACTATGTGAACGCAAACTGATTCTGATCATTTCAGTGATTTATTTGTTCAAGTGTCACATGCAAAATGCAATATGCCATGTGCACGTAAGCCAGAGGGTAAATTAGATTGGGCACAGTCACTACTAGGGTTGGAGCTAATACTTTCTTTAGGTTAAGGCAACTGACTTTCTCTTTTCGTGTCCATCTCACTTCTTCCACACTGCAGTAGGGAAAGTGGTCTTTAACATGATGCCAGCAGCCACTTACAATTGTATAGTGAAAGCGCTCATACTTTCTTGGGTGTGACAGCAGTCTGTAATTTTCATGAGAAGTAGTTCTGTTTCTAATTGATTTGATTGGAAGTGGGAAAGAAAGAGAGTTTTAAGGGTTTTCAGTGGGATTTTTTGACCATCTTAATTTTTTTTTTACTGCACGCTAGAGGTGTAGTGTGAAGGTTTAGGACACTGGTGGCTCAGCACAGATGACCTATTTGTCACTTTTGGTTGGACCAGTGACCAGGAGACATGCCCACACACCACAGAAAACCCTGGGATAAATTTGGGGCAGAACTCCCTTGTCTGCTGGCCTTTCCTATGGCCCAGTCTAACTGGAGAAGCATGGTGAAAGGCCAGGTCAACAGCTTGGCCCAGCCATCATCACAGGGACTCAGTATCTGTGTTCCTAACACATATTCACTCAGCTTCATTTAGGGGCTATTTGAGCATAATACTCTATTTGCTTACAGCAATTCTGCTGAAGTACTTCACAGGACTCAGTAGTCCATTTAGCATAATAATAGGTCTTGAGTTTGTTGTTTGGCTCAGATACAGACATTTGGCAAAAGAATATAATTCTCTATTGGAACAGTATAAAGCCTTTTTATTATAATCTTATGAATTAAAAAATTTTAATGTCTTTTTTTAGATTACATAAGTCAGACAATACCCTAGTTGGCAGTCTCTCTCACTATTGGGAATAATGTGATATATTAGACATCAATACTGAGCCCTGTAATTTGAAGTTCTTAGACTGCCACTGCATTCTTGCTCTATGATAATTATATTTGATCTTATGGTTATTTGTCCTCAGCTGTTTTCTCTACTATGGAAATTTATCAATTGCACTGATAAGAATCTGAGTTCCAAGCTAGCTTGTCTTCTTCTTCTCCTCCTCCTCCTCCTCCTCTCTCTTCTTCTTCTTCATATTGATCCTCCTGCTTTCAGCCTCCCAAGTGCTGGGATTACAGGCATGTGCCACCATGCCCAGTGGCATCTCAGCACATCCTGGGGAGCGGGGCTGACACAGCACACTAGGGATCAAATACTGGCCACTGTGCTCGGCCTAATCAGGTACTAGCTTGTCTTATGATCAATTCTAAATGACATGGCAAGTAACTCTGAGTACTTCAAAGCTGTTGTCAGCCCTTTGTTCTATATTTCTCATTGCCTTGGGAAAGAAAAAGCCTTCCTCCTAATCCAGGAGCAGAGTCAGTCCCTTGTCCCACATACTGAATTCATTAAGATGCACTCAATTTCCTGCTCCTCTCATGTCCACCTAAATGCTTTGCCCTAGTGGAGCAGAGTCATGGCATCTTTTCCACTCATCCAATGCTACCATCTCAATTTTAGTCATTCAAGGGGGACTGTGGTTCTCAAACCTTGTTTGTGAAGATCACCTAGAAGGCTTCTTAGGCAACCTATTTCTGCAGGGCATAAGTCAAGTTTCTGTTCTATATGCTTGGGAAAAGGTCCCAAATTTTTTCCTTTTAATAAGTTCTTTCCAGGAGGTTCAACTGCAGCTGGCTCTGGGACTGAACTTTGAAAATCATTTTTTGTAATTAAAGTTGACTTTTGCATGTGTGTATCTTTCTGATCCCCTGAACCTGGAGTCCTGAGCACTGTGAAGATCAGGCATCAGGACTGTCACTACTGTGCCTACCAAGAGGATTTCTCTCACCTCTGGGTTTGTGAGTGGTTCAATTCTGACATCAACTTCATGTCTGCTGTTTAGATTTTATTTTATGAACTGTCCTGGTGTGGGTTCTCTCTTAAAACCTGAGATAGAGACATAGAACAACATAGTTCACAGGAAAGGTAGTCTCAGAATATAGAACAGAGGATCTAGGTAAAAACAAGACAGTGAAGTGCTAACTGATTGATACGAAGATTGTTACCCAGTTGGTAATTACTAAGAGACTAAAATGCTGTGATAGTCCTTGAAGGTCTCCTGTGAAACTGTCTCAGAGATGTCACAGAGGAGGATGAGGCACTGCGTGCCTCGCCCACTCTCCTCTTTTATTGTTTGAACATTGGCCCAGGTAGTGGTCAGTGCTGCATCTCATAATTGTGTGAACCCATGGCTGAAGGACTGGCTTGCAAAAACCCTGACTAGATGTGGAACACACACACCTGTGTGAAACTGGCCATGACATAGGCACTCAGCATTCTGCAACAGCACTTTATGTAGATGCATGGGAGGAACAGAGTCCAGCATATACCTCCATAGGAGAGGAAAACACTCTTTCAGTATTGTAAAAGAACGAAGCCTGGCACAATGGAGTGGGTGCTGGGAGGGTAGGGACATTCATGACCTGCATTATGCTACCTTGAGACCCAGGGAGCAATTTTACTACTAAATTATGCACATGTGTTGTTTAACTGAGTAAAATTCCATGCTGTTGACAAATGTTGGAACTCTGGAATTGAATATTAGTGTTGGCACTATGTATCTAAAAGTAAATCTATGTCAGCATGTACTTATTAATTTTTCTGTAAATATACTTTGTTTTTGTCCTGATTTTTTCCTTTTGCTTCAGCTGAGACATACTAATCTAGAAAAGACAGATCCCTATTTTCATTTCTTCTCAACAGATGGCTCTGGGTTGATTTGCCAGGGATACACCCAGGAGCACTCATCCACGAAAGTGGGGTGGAGGTTTTGGGAGTTAAGGGAAACTTTTCCCCAGAGGTCATTTTCTCCTTCACATCTTCTGCAGCATCTCCTGTTGCTGACCGCCAAGGCCAAAGTCATACTCTAGGAATTCAAGGCTCAAGACCTTCAGCTTTGGCAGTGTTGCTGAATTGCAAATACTTTAAGACTTGGTGTATTTCTTTTCTTTTTTCGGTAAAGTTTGTATGAGAGATATTAAAACACCATAATGGAGTTTCTAGTTTCTTTCCTTTTTTTTTTTTTTTTAGTAAAGGTCTACGGTGTCCACAGACTCTCACTATGTAGATCAGACTCATAATGATCTGCCTGTGTTCAGTCTTCTAAGACCTGGTATTACAGACATGTGCCAACACACCTAGTTTCAGTTGCCATTCAAGTATGCCCCAGAGGTGGGGCTGGCATGTTAGGCCTTTGGATTGAATTCCTGGCCCCTATGTCTCCTTAACCAGGTGCTTTATTCCACTGAGCTGTTTGGCCAGCCCTGGAGTTTTTAGTTTCTTTTTGAAAGCAAAATTCACTCCAGTCATTCAGATTTTTAATTGGTGGCAGAAATTGAAATACTAAGCATAAAAATAATCTGTCATATTCCTTTGTTGCTCCATTATCTACATATCTTCCCTGGTGTGTAACTGTATACTTCCAGAAAAAAATGACAGTTCACCTATAACATCACATGCTACATATACTAGCCCTGGAGGAAGGGGGTGTCTGCTTATTCTCATGACTTTTATTTTCAGAGTTTGAATCCAACACTACAGTTAAGGAGACAGAGAAGAAGTATAGTTTGAACCTTGCAGCATTAGTCTCCACAAGTGACAAAATGAATGGAGTCTCGCTCATGCCAAGTGCTGGCTCCTACCTTCTAGTAGGATCACGAGGACAAGATTACATTCTTAGATACACATCTGTACCATGGATTGTAGTGTGCAGCTTTCCAAAGAAGAGGCTGCCATGGTGGTTTTGAAGAAAACACTCTAACTCCATGTACACCATGTTCACACAATTTTAAATTCAAAAGAAGTTCAAGAACCACAAAATGTAAGCACATGTTTTTAACTTTAATAATCATGCCCCGTTCACTAAAGTAAAGTAAATCTCTGACGAACACAAAAGAGATTGGAGGGCCGGCGGTATAGCTCAGCGGACTAAGCGCTTGCTTAGGTAAGCGCAGGGACCAGTGTTCGATCCTTGGTTCCCCAAGCCGCGCTGGCCCCGCCTTTGGGTGCGCTGAGCCGGCGATGCAATCCGGGTGTGGTGGCGCGCGCCTGTAATCTCAGCACATGGGAGGCAAAAAGCAGGAAGATCACTATGAATGTGGGTTGCATGCATAGTGAGACCCTGCACCAAAAAAATAGAAAAAAAAAAAAAAAAAAAAAAAAGAGATTGGCGTGCAAATTGATACTGAGATAAGTGCAAGTCTTCCTGCTAGATTTTGCAATGCTGAACACACTGTCAACATGCCCTTTGACACATTTCCTCTGCCCTTAGGCAAGAGGCATTCACCAGCTCATAAATGTGGCATTGAAGGACAGAAAATGGTCTTCAGGCTCTGCCATGGCACTCACAGTGTAGATGTGGGTGTCAATTCTGGGTGCTGAGAAATTAGGCTAACCTACTGGCCATTTAATCATAGATAATTTCTAAAGGTATAGGCATTGTTTCGTTCAAGAAAGAAAATGAAATAATAATGAACTACATTTCATTAGAATAAAGACAGCAATTTTCCTATCATGTTCAAGAGACTGGAAATTTTCAAAACAGTAGTTTTAAAGAAACATCCTGAATACACAGTTAGGTGAGGAATGTGCTCAATGGCTCACAGGTGCAACAGTGTGCGTGGCAATCAGCAGTTAGCAATGGCTCTTCAAGAACATTGCTTGAATTAGTCTTTACAATACCGAGTATCATTGTTCCAATTTCTGTGTGTTTACTAGATAAGCAGCTCTACTCAGAGGCATAAAGCAGTGTGATTGGAACAAAGAACTGTTAATTAAAAAGAGAAACTTAAAGTTTGTTGACCGCACATTTTTTGCTCATATGTTTGTTTGGTTATTACTCTTCTAATTGAACTGGTTCGTAATACTTCAGCATTCTAGCAAAAAAATATTTAATAATATGAAAAAAACTAGAGGAAAGAAAATTGAAAATAATAAGTGTGTTTGAATTTCTTAACACTGCTCACCTTTTAAAATCTTAGGTAGTCACATCTATAAAAATATCAAATTTTTAAAAGTAATGCAATACAAAAGGATAATTACAAATGTCTGACTGAATATTCTTACTGGCTATATTTATTTACAGGTTGAATATCATATTTCGTTCCTAAAGGTCATGGTGTTATTTGCAAGTACAGTTCATTATTTTAAAATTGAAAATTGCAACACTATATAGCTAACTTACATTATTTCATTTTGACAGAGTTCTGACATTATTCATTGATGGTGTATAATAGATGCATTTTTTAAAAATGTATTTGGTTGTCACAGTGTCTCAATATGCAGGTCAACATGTAACGATCCTCCTGTTTTTAGCCTCCCAAGCATTGTGTAATGATTCTCCTCCCATCACTCCTGGTCTTAGTAGCTGGCTCAGTGTTCCCAGGGGCAGAGCTGGGGCAAGATGATGTGTTGGGGATCAAACCCAGGTCCTTTTGCTTGCCTACACAGGCACTTAGTCAGCTGAGCTATCTCACCAGCCCTAATGTATGCATTTATGTGAGCTTTATTGTTGTTGTTTGGAAGAAAAGTGTAACTATTATTAGTAACCTAGTCAGAGCCTGTTAATGATTTAAACAATCACAGAGTAGATACTGGTAAATTACATACAGGATCATCACTACCAAAGGAAGAATTTTTCAAATTACCATTAAAAAACAGCAATTCGATACACACATGGAAAACTAACTGTGGACCAGGCAGGAGTCTTGTCACAAAGAATAGAAACTGCCATCCACAGTGCTAAAGGAAAAGGCATAGCCCTGAACTGAGGAGCTCACAGAATTGACAGACACTTTTGACTCCATTCCTTTTCACCAACAGGTGGTACAAAGCTGAGTGAGCTAAAAGGGTAGACAGCCAAGGCCTGGCCTTGGAGGGGATATACGTGTGCTGTCAGTAGAAGCAGAGGTGTCACATTGGCCAAGATCCTTTCCTTACATAGCTGGATGCAGAAGGCCACTTCCACTCCTGGCCACACTGTGCTGTGAACAATGTTACAACCATTTTTCATCTTCCTATGAAGTGTTTAGGAGTTAGAGTCTCGTGGGGGTCTGAGTGGCCAAGTTGGGGTCACATGTCCTAGACTCACCTCCTGGGAGGAAAGAGGTTGCAGCTGTCTCTTCTGGCCTCCTTGCTTGGATAACCCACATCTTTTCTTTCCATGCCTACTCAGGAGACACGCTCTTCCAAAGAAAGTGAACCTTCAGTCCTCCACATAAAGAAGGAAAGATGACAACCATTTTAAAAATTATATGTAGAACTTCATTGACCTGTATGAAACTATTTGCTCATTTCCCATTAGATTTGTATGTTTTTCTATTGATATACACTGTTGATGAACTAATTTCTTAACCAAATACTATGAAAAAAATAGAGTATCGGTTTTTAACCAAACAGGGAATCTTTACTCATTCTCAAGGAGAAAATGGAAGCATATCTTGTCTTGTACAAAAATGTTGAGGAAAGCATTATTTTTATGCACTACATAGTGTATCTGTGTTTAACAGAGAAGCATCTCTGGAAATAATTATTCCATCTTTTAGATACACATATGCTTAGTACCTCTAATTTGTATCATATTCATGACACATATGTAGGATTTTGAAAGGATTTTTATACCAATTGATTTACCCCTGAAATAAACTAGAAAGGAAGCAGGCTTGGTGACATGGTACAAAGTGCTAACATCAGAGCTATGGCTGGGAAACTCTGTCTGCTTTTCCCAGGCTCTCCTTCACTCCCTCAGCCTGCCTGGTCTCAGTGGCCAGCTCAGCATGCCCAGGGGCAGGGCAGGTGACCTTCCTTGACCATTGGAGACAAGCCCAGAATGGTCAACAGGAGCAGCATCTGCCTGGCCTTCTTCCAGCTGCTCTGGAACCATGAGGACCCCTTCTAAGACTCTGCCCCCCTGTGATGTAATCTCAGTCTCCAGGCTCTTCATCTGCTTTCTGTCCTGTTGGAAGTATGGGAGTAAATGGATCTATTAAAAATTACATGGTATCCACAGATATAGCATTTTTTTTTCTTAGCAAAAAATCTAATCCCTGTAATTTGAGTGCTAGAAGATCACATTGAAATTTAAAGTTGTGGCTGTCTCCTAAAGTCAGATGAGCTTGAAAATTTCCCAGTGCTCTTCAGTCTCTTAGGTAGGATTTTCCTTCTTCACCATCCCAATGACATTCAGATTCCTGGGGGATAGACAGTGTGGCTTAGCTGAGCTTGTCCCTCAGCTGAGTGGCACCCAGGGATGGACACAAGATGACCATCAGGCATCAAATGGCATAGAGGTCATGTAGGTCTGGGTATCCCTCTAAGGTGCCCCAATGGATGGGACTCATGAGGAAGAGAGATCTTAGGTCTCCCTCTCACTTTTGACTGGGGTATTTCTTATCTAATAGAACTGATAACATAATCCTTCCTGTAGGCAAGCCTTTCTTAGCAGAGAGGAGCTCAGTGTCTGAGTGCAGGAAACATCCACAAGGCAGCATCACCATAAACCTCAGAATCCCCATGTACC
>PVKA01046831.1:0-14688 GCA_004027165.1 Ctenomys sociabilis
CTCCTTCTTCCAATTTTACATGCATATATCTGGTAATATGAATGACTGATTGGAAGATAACACTATATATTACAATACATATTGTGAAATTCATATGTGTGCTAAAAGAAAATCTGTATCACTTGTAATTTTTTTCTCTTTTAATTCTAATTTGCACTCTCTTCAAAAAAGTTATAAACAAAGAAATTTTGATATGTTGCCCAGTAGCGTGTCTAGATGTTATAACAATAAATTATGTATTTAATAAAAGCAAAAATTATTATGAATGATTAAATAAAAAATAAATAGTGAATGTTTGAAGATATTGGTATGTTTAACCTTATGGAACTAATCATATGTATTGGAATTACCACATCAAACACACAAGTATTATATCAGTAAAAATGAATTGACTAAAATTATGCTCTGTGTAATTATATTATAAAAGTAAAACACAGACAAATATGGTTATATACTTTTTTCTTATTTAAAAGACATCATTGAATGACATAAATCAAACATATAGGCCTAAATGCCATATGATAAGTCTAATTTGAATAAGAAAATGTTAAATAAAGAGTAAAATAATTGATTAATAGGAGAAAAAAGAGATGAAAGAGATAGATCTCTTGTAAAAGGCATTGGATATAAGACACCAAGGATAAGTAGAGAGAGAGAGAGAATTAAAGTAGGCCATGTACGGGTCCCCAAAACTCAAAAGTATGGTAAACATTATATGTCATAAATATGATCTTAGAGTAAAAGCAGCAACAAGAACAAAAATTCAAGAAGGGAATTTTGCAAGAGGAGAAAAGTGGGTGGAAAATGAATTTAAATGAAGAATCAACATATGTACATGTACCCACATCGCAAAGTGCATGTGAACCTCATGTACAGCAAATTCGTCCAAAGAAATATGTAAAATGAATTATCAAAAAAAAATGAAAGCAAATCAAATCCTATACTGGGACAAGATGTGTAAAGATATGTGCAGTTCAAGTGAAGTTCAAAGGATTTCTTGGGAGAATATATGCAAAATGATGGTCTAGGCAGTTAACTTAGTAGAATCTGTACTTTTCTGGCAAACATAAGGTCTTGAGTTCAATCCCCGGTATCAAAAGTAAATAAATAAATAAAAGTAACATACTGTTGTACTCAAGCATACTTTGTTTTGAAATTCATTAACACAAAGTAACTGAAAACGTGTCTATATTTAGTGATGAGACTAAAATTAAATAAATTAAATGAGATATTTAGGGTAAATCCTGATTTAAAATGACTAGTTTTCAAAATTAATATATTAGCAAATTAAAACACTCTCACTTGTAATCAGCCAATGAAAACCAATGACAGTAAAAGGAAAATTTTATAACAGCTTTATCTCATAAAATTGGACATTATAAACAAGAAAGTATGGAACAAGATTACTACATTTTCTTAAAAAATGTGTTAAAATATACAATATATAATTTTTACCATTTAAGTTTACAATTATGTGGCAATGCCTCATATTATTATACAATGGTTAACATTATAAAATTTCAGACTTTTCAGTATTTTTTCTTTTTTTAACAGTACAAATTTTACTTCATTTTTTTTATGCTGTATGTGATCTTTTTACGGAAAATAACAAAACCCTAAGAGAAGATATTATAGAGGATCTCAGAAAATGGAAAGATATTCCATACTCTTGGATAGGAAGAACCAACATCGTGAAGATGGCCATACTCCCAAAATTGTATAGATTTAATGCAATCCCTATCAAACTGCCACCAACATACCTCCCAGACCTAGAGAAATCATTCCTGACATTTATTTGGAACCAGAAAAGACGTAGAATAGCAAAAGCAATCTTGGCCAATAAAGACAAGGCAGGAGACATCACAATTCCTGATTTGAAATTATACTACAAAGCCACTGTGATAAAATCAATATGGCATTGGCAATGAAACAGATCTGAGGATCAACAAAATATATTAGAAGATGCAGAAGCATTTACAACACCCTCAGCCACCTCATCTTCAACCAAGGAGCCAAAAAAGCTTATTTGAAGAAAGATAGCCTCTTTAACAAATGGTACTGGAAAAACTGGCTTTCTTCATGCAGAAAACTAAAACTTGACCCAGCTCTAACACCATGCACTAAGCTAATGTCAAAATGGATTAGAGATCTAAACACTGAAACAAAAACACTCAATCTCTTGGAAGGTAATGTAGAAGGAACTCTTGAAGACATAGGGGTAGGCAAAGAGTTCATGAACAAACATATATTCGCATGGGAATCACTTGAAAGAATCAACAACTGGGATCAACCCTTCTTGAGGAGTTTCTGTATGTCAAAAGAAATTGTCAACAAAGTGAAAAGACAGCCCACAAATTTTGAAGAAATCCTAACTAATAAGCAATCAGACAAAGGTCTACTGTCTAGAATATTTAAAGAACTAAGATATACTAAAGCCCTCAAATTTAAAGACCCAATCCAGAAATGGGCATCTAAGATGAATACACACTTCTCAGAGGACAAAATTAAAGAAGCGAATAAATATGTGAAAAAATGCTCAACATCGCTAGCCGTCCGTGAAATGCAAATTAAAATAACACTGAGATACCATCTCACTCCAGAAAGAATGGCTATCTTAAGGAATTCAACCAGCAACAAATGTTGGAGAGGTTGTGGGGGAAAAGGAACACTCCTCTAATCCTGTGGGAAATGCCAACTGGTGCAACCATTGTGGAGATTAGCGTGGAGGCTCCTCAAAAGAGTAGGACTACAAATCCCATTTGAGCTGGCTATCCCCCTACTGGGAATTTTTCCAGAAGAACTGAAATCATTATATCATAGTGATATATGTGTACCTATGTTTATAACAGCACAATTTGTGATAGCAAGGTCTTATAAACAACCAAGATGTCCATTACATGAAGAATGGCTGAAAAAGATGTGACATTTCTTTATAATGGAGTATTACTCAGCTATAAAGAACGATAAACTTGAAGCATTTATACTGAAGTGGATGCCACTTAAATATATACTCATAAGTGAAATAAACCAGACACACATATGCAAATATTGTATAGTCTCTGTAATAGAAGAAGTCAAAAGAAGAAATACAAGTAGAAATGTAAACAAAAACAAAAAAGAATTTAGTCAGATAGGGTAAACTGAACGGCATATGCTGCAGGGTTTCTTCTGGATGGTTAACAACCTAAGTTCACAGATCAAAATTGGAGAAATAGAAGAGCCACAAGATCAGCCAACATTTTGTCCCTAGCCTTTAAGGTCAGCAAAGACTCAAGTTATAGGAGAACCTGTAGTGTAACATCATAGAACTCAGTTGTTCCCAAAATTTTCTGATCAAGGAGATTATGGAGCCCCAACGGAAAGAGACTGATGATTTATCATGTGCCTGGGGAGAGTCACATGGAGAGAAACCTTTCTGTCAGGCTCTCACAGAGTGCAAACTGGTCACACCTTGTCCGTGACTCATCCACTTGGCTGATACAAAGGATCTACAGAGTAAGGCACAGCATTATAAGATAAACACTGAGGTGACTTGACTGACCTCGTGAGGAAGAAAAGATTCATTTTTTTTTTTTTTATATATGTCTTGCTCTAGCTCGGTCTTATCTGTCTAGCATAAAATTATAAAATGAGGTATATAACACAGGACCATAATAACAAGTTGAGTTACAAATGGGTATAGTCAACAACTTCTTCAGATAAGTCACTATTATTGTGGAATGCTGGACTGTGTTGGATTGTGTCGCCAATTTCAGACACATATAGTGGTTTAATGACAATGGATTGCCCATCTTTCATAAGTGTAGACAAAAAATGCGGGATACAAAGGATGAACCAATATGTGTTTGTATAGATAGTACAGTTAGGATAAACATGCAGTGCTTCTGCATAATTCTATGAGAAGCAAGATTTCACTAATACTTGCTGGAGAAGATGTTATGTCAGCTTCTAGTACTATGGACAATCACTAGGAAGTATTAATTATTGAATCTGGGATACAATTCAGCTATAAAAATATGATAAGTATACAGCTCCACTCTCTTAAGTCACTGATTAGAGACATATGCTATAATAGTGTCTGTAAGTACAATACCATGTGTGCACCTTGCACAATACCAAAACGTTACGAAAACTGTCTGCAATGTACTAATTATCGAATCTGTCCTGTTAATTTGTCTTGAAAAAAAGAAAATAAAATCAAACTTTTACCAAAAGAAAATTCTGTATGTGTTGGTAGTTTTCTCTTCTATTGGGTTTTATTGAGAAAAATATTCAATGAGGCAGTTTCTAAAATGGTTGGTAGGAGAGTGGAAACAATTAATACATTGCATATTGTTCTTTCTCAGTAGTCATTCATAGCACAAGATACATACATGTTATCCTGTCCAAACACTATTAGTACTGGCAATGTCTGAAGCTGTTAACCTGAGCCTTTTATAGTTCATCATATTAACATGGCTTCTTCACTTTTCATAACACATTTCTACACTTTAGTGAGGGATGGTTAAGAACAAGATAAGGCAAGAACTATATAACAATAAACCTAACTTTTTTATCTGACAAGGTCATTCAAGTCCTCTCAGAACTTATCGCAAAACCATGTACCATATTTTGTAGATCCTTTGTCAGCGTCAGCCATGTGGCTGAGTCATGGCCATCTCTTGACCAACCAAATTGCTCTCTGTGAAAGCCTGAGAAAATATTTTCTCTCCATGTAACTCTCCTTAGCCACACTCTACATCATTGTTCACTTTCTTCTGTGGCCTCTTAATATCCCTGATCAGAAAATTTGGGACACAAATGAGTGAACTGACCTTGAAAGGCTAGGGCTTTTCTTGCAGTCCTTCTTTTTCTGTAAATTTTACTCGGAAAACTTAGGTTGTTAACACTCCAGAAGAGCAGCTTATTATTACCCTACAACATATGCAGTTGCGTTTAACCTCACTATCTGTGTGAATATCAAACATCTTAGGTGTACGATGGAACATGTATTTTCCATCAAATATTGATACGTTAAAATTTGGGCTTCTAAAGAATATGGAACAAACATAAAAATATTTTAAAAAGTATGAATAAATAATTATATATTTTACATACAAATTTAGAAATTTATACATATACATCTTTGCAGCAGGACAGTCCTGTGGTATTTATTTTCCTACCTCTTTTTTCATTCATGATCTTTTCCTGTAAACATATATTTCCTTGATACACAGAATGGCAATAATTGGTATGTCCTGATAAGCAGTACATATTTAGAAAGATAGAATGATAGACACTCCAACCATGACCCTATTGCTATCTTCAGTGCACTTGCTTAGTTCACAGCTATCAGCGTACAGTTACTCAGGGTGAGAATCCCAACAAATTACTTCTAGTTTCAACAACCTGCTGATAGTTCTCAGTATCATTGCCTTGTCCATCCTGTGTGTATAAATGTGTACCTTTGCCCCTGTCATGCTTCCTAGCTTTTATCCTTGTCTTTGCTTCACTGACTAATCCTCAAGTTCTCATTTTCCTTTTAATTGTGTTATACCTATCTATTTGCATTTCTTCTTTTGAGTTTTTATGCTAGGGACATTATATGAGATTCATACATGTGGGTCTGCTTTATTTCACTTATGAGTATATGTTCAAGTGGCATCCACTTCAGTATAAATGCTTCAAACTTATCATTCTTAATAGCTGAGTAATACTCCATTATATAGAAATACCACATCTTTTTCAACCATTCCTCAGGTGACGGGACCCTTGGTTGTTTCCAAGATTTGGCTATCACAAATTGTGCTGCTATAAATATTGGTACACATATTTCACTCTGATATGACATTTTCAGTTCCTCTGAGAAAATTCCCCATAGGGAGATAGCTAGCTTGAATGAGATTTCCAGTGCTAGATTTTTAAGGAGGCTCCACACAGATTTCCATAATGGTTGCACCAGTCTACATTCCCTCCAGCAGTGGAGAACGGTTCACTTTTCCTCACATCCTCTCCAACATTTGTTGTTTGTTGATTTATTTATGATATCCATTCTTTCTGGGGTGAGACAGTATCTCAGTGTTGTTTAAATTTGCTTTTCATGGATGACTATTGAAGTGGACCATTTTTTTCCTACATTTATTGGCTTTTTTAATTTCATTCTCAGAGAAGTGTGTATTAATCCCAGATGCCCATTTCTGGATTGGGTCTTTAAATTTTAGGTCCATAATGTTTTTTAGATCTTTATAAATTCTAGAGAGCAGACCTTTCTCTGAGTATTTATTAGTCAATATTTTTCCGTATTTGTGGGTTGTCTTTGCAGTTTGTTGGAATCTCTTTTGAGTGAAGAAACTCCTCAAGAAGAGTTGATCCCAGTTGTTTATTCTTTCAGGTGCTTCCCATGCGAATATATGTTTGTTCATGAACTCTTTACCTACTCCTATGTCTTCAAGAGTTCCTCCTACTTTCTCTTCCAGGAGATTGAGTGTTTCTGTTTTAATGTTTAGATCTTTAATCCATTTTGACTTTAGCTTATTGCATGGTGATAGACCTGGGTTAAGTTTTAGTTTTTGGCATGTAGAGAGCGAGTTTTTCCAGCATCATATTTTAAAGAGGTTATCTTTCTTCCAGGAAAAATGTTTGGCGCCTTTATTGAATATCTGGTGCCTCATTGTATTCATAGTGTTACTACATCTTCTAATCTATTTCCTTGATGCAGAGGCCAATTTTGTTGCTGGAACCAATGCTGATTTTATCACAGTATCTTTGTAGTATAATTTGAGGTCAGGAATTGTAACGTCGGCCCCCTTGTCTTTGATTCCCAAGATTGCCTTTGTAATTTTAGGTATTTTCTCATTAAAAAAAAATTAGTAATGATTTCTCTAGGTCTGGGAGATACTTTAGTGGTAGACTGTTAGGGACTGCAACAGCAATTTTGGGAGTTTGGGCATCTTCACAATCTTGGTTCTTCCTATCCAGGAGCCAGGATTGTATTTTCATTTTCTGAAATCCTCGATGGTCTCTTTTTTCAGAATACTATAATTTTCCTTGAAAAGATCTTTGACGTATTTAGTTAGATTAATTCCAAGGTATTTCGTTTTCCTCAGAGCTATGGTAAAAGGTATTGTACCTCTAATTTCCCTAACAGTTTATTTGTTACCTGTGTAGAGGAAGGCAATTGAGTTTTGGGTATTGACTTTCTTTCCTGCTATGCTATTGAATTTGTTTATCAAATTGAGTAGCATCTTGGTATTGTTTTTGGAGTCTTGCAAGTAAAATATCTTTTCATATGCAGATAATGATAATTTAATTTCTTATTTACCTATTCTTATTCATGTTATATCTCTCTCTTATTTAATGGCTCTGGCTAATGATTGCAGAACTATATTGAACAGGAGGGGTAATAGAGGAAACCCTTGTCTTGTACCAGATTTGAGAGTAAATGATTTCTGCTTATCCCCATTTAGAATTACATTAGTCATTTGCTTGTCATAGATGGCTTTTATTAGGCTGAAGTAGAGGCCATCTATTCCAATTTTCTATAAGACTTTGAACAGAAATGAGTTTTGGACCCTGTCAAAAGCTTTTTCTGCATTAATGGAGATGATCATGTGGTTTTTAGAATTGGCTGTCATGATGTAGAGTATTACATTCATAGATTTTCATATATGGAACCATCCTTGCATCCCTGGGATGAATCCTAATTGGTCATTGTTTATAATCTTCTTGTTGATTTGCTGTGCTCTATTTGCTAGGATTTTATTGTGGAGTTTCGCATCTATATTCATGAGGTAGATTGGACTCTAATTATCTTTTTAGTTGCTTCTTTCCTTGCTTTTGTTATCAGTATAATACTTGCCTGCAGGAATGCTTTTGGGAGAATTGTTTCCTTTTCAATTTCAATGAAGAGTTTGAGGATATAGGGATGATATATTCTGTAATTTTCTTTTAGAATTCAACTGTGAATCCATCAGGACTGGCGATTTTCTTGGATAGTAGGTTGTTTATAACTATTCATATTTCATTGGTTGTTATTGGGTTACTGAGTGCTGTTATATCTTCTCGATCTAGTTTTCGTAATTTATGCCTTTCTAGAAATCTATTTCTTCTGTGTCTCTATTGTGTGAGAATAAACATTTTCAAAGTAGCTATTCACGACCTTCTGAATTTTCACTGGGTCCATGGTCGTTATACCTTTTTCACTCCTTATTGCTTGTACTTGAATTTTTTTCCTCTTTTTGATGAGGTTAGCTAGGGGCTTATCAATTTTATTAAATCTTTCAAAGAACCAGCTTTTTAATTAGTTAGTTCATTGATATGTTTTCTTCATCTCACCTGAATTAATTTCTTCTTTAAACTTTATGATTTCTTCCTGTCTTTGGGCTTGGTTTTCTCTTTTCTAGATGTTGGAGGTGCAACATTAGGGTGTTTATTTGTTCCAGTTCTGATTTCCTAATGTGTGAGTTCATGCAGATGTAAATTTCCCATTGAAAATTGTTTTGTTCTCACCCCAAACATTCCCATAAGTTGTGTTTGAGCTTTCATTAAATTGTATATATTGATTTTCTTGTTTAATTTCATCTGTGACCCTTTGGTGGCTAAGTAGGGTGTTATTTAATTTCCATGTATTTATGTTTTTTTCTTATTTCTTTTCTTGTTCATTTCCAGATTCACTGCATGGGACAATTTCTGATTTCTTGCATATACTTAAGTGTGACCTATAGACTAGTATGTGGTCTACTTTAGAAAATGAGCCATATGCTTTGGAAAGAAAATATATATTCAGCTGTTATTGGGTGGAACTCTCTGTATATGTCCACTAAGTCCATTTGTTTAAATGTCTGGTTCAGTACTGCTAATTCTTTGTTAATTTTTAGTTTGCTTGACCTATTTTTTTTTTTTTGAATAAGTGTGTGCTAAGATTTTGATTTTGGATATTAGATTTGTCATGTCCATTAAGTTTTCTCTTTTATAGTTTGGTGCTCCAGAGTTTGCTACCTGTACATTCATGATTTTTACATCTTCCTCTTGAATTTTTCTCATAACCAGTATAAGTGTGAAGTTATCTTGTATTACTTTTGTCCATATTGTTTTTATATCATTTGTATTCACTCCTTTCTCATGGATGCCTATTAGTCCCACATTGTTCACCTTTAGTTCATCTTTCAGGAGACTAACTATTTTTACTGCATTCCTTCCTTATTTCATTTGATCGTTGTTGATTTGAAGTTGAGACTGTCTGCAAACAAGATTGCTACAGCTGTTTTTTCTGAGATCCTAGGGCTTGTAGTATTGTTTCCTATGCTTTGACTTTCAGCCTGTGAATTTCTTTATGATTCAAGTGTGTTCCTTATATACAGTGTATTGTTGGATTTTGTTTCTTAATCCACTGTGCCAATCTATTTCTTTTAATTGGTGAATTGAGTCCATTTATTTTGATTGTTATAATTGAATGTATAGATTTATGTTCAACATGTTATTTACAGGCTGTTGATTGCTCCTTTTTCTGCTGTGTTTAATTGTTTTCCCTATTTAGTAGGTTTCTTCTCTTCTCCTTTGTGGAGTTCTGATCTTTTTGGTCCCTTTCTAGAACATCCTTTAGTAGTCTGTGTAGTGTTAACTTTGTTATCCTGAAATTCTTTAGTTGTTATTTGTCATGAAAGTATTTCACTTCTCTATCAAACGTGGAAGACAGTTTCACAGGGCATAGTAGTCTGGGCTGGAATTTTTCTTCATAGAGTACTTGTACTCTCCCCTATGCTTTTTTGCCATCATGGCTTTTGCAGAGAAATCAACCATTATTCTCAAATGTTTTTATTTGAACATGATCTGCTTCTTCTCTCTGGCAGCTTTAAGTATATTGTTCATGTGAAGAATTTCTTGGACCTTGACTATTATATGTCTCAGTGTATTTTGAATTTGGTTGAAATTATTTGGTATTCTGTATGCTTCAATAACCTGAATGTCACATTGTTTTCTCATAAGTGTGAAGTTATCTTGTATTACTTTTGTCCATATTGTTTTTATATCATTTGTATTCACTCCTTTCTCATGGATGCCTATTAGTCCCACATTGTTCACCTTTAGTTCATCTTTCAGGAGACTAACTATTTTTACTGCATCCTAGTTTTTCCTGAGATCTTTTGTTATTATTTCACCAGCGGCAGCAGCTTCTTCAAGATCTGAAACTCTACCTTTACTTTCACTAAATCGGTTTCACAAACTTGTGATTGAAATTTTAAGCTCCTCTCTATCTTTAGCTCTGTTTCATTCGTTCTGTTTACTTTCCATATTGTTCATTCAAGGAATCTTTTGTTTTTCTAATGTCCTCTATTGTTTATCAGTGTCTTCTTGAGAAGCAGTTATTAACTCTTTTACTTCAGAGATCATTTTTGATCTGATTTCCTCTATATGTTTCTGCTTTTGATTATTTCCTTCAGATGTTCTTAATCCAGAGATTTCTTTTTACTTTTCAGGGATTATTTCTGATCTGAATTACTGTATTCCTTTCTTTTTTTTTTTTACTTCATGCATTATTAATTCAGACAGTTCAGCTCTGCTAATGTCCTCTTCATGTGTTCTGTACAGGCTTAGGATCTGAGATCACATTTTCCTCCTTCTCTTTGTAATTTTGTATAGCACTGTCTGCTGAATTTTGGTGTAGAACTTTGGTGCAGTTATAACCTTGGCACTTACTAAAATTAGGTTTTACAGCTAATAGGTTTGAGTTCTTCTAATTGTGCCTGATTTGGGTGTGGCTACTCTGCTCAGCTCTCTCCTGCTGCAGTCCTTGGTGGTGAATATATTGTGCCCTTCTGCTCCTGGATTAGCTCTGTGGTTTTGGCCACTAGTCTCACTGCAGGGATATCAGCTGCAGAGTTTCACCCCAGACCTGTATGCCAGGCCAGGGCTGGTCCAACGGGGCAGGAGAGCACTTTCCTGGAAAGCGCAAAGGCCTGAGTTCAACCCCCAGTTCTGCAAAAAAAAAAAAGAATAATACAATTTTCTAGGGAAAATAATGGATATGGATATTGCTTTTTTATCTCATCTTCTTTGTGTGCAGTATAGTGTAAATGTTTTAGGAAAAACTTACAAATCAAAATAAGTCTCCCTTTATCAACAGTGAACAAGGTTTTCACTTTCTCATGCATGTTAGACTGGTCATCATTCAACATTTTACTTAAAAATTCTAGATAAATCTTTGGTTTATGAGATCTTTTTCAGGTATAAAATCATTAATGCCTTTTCCTTGTAGGCACATTGTCTCTTTATATTTGGGTCTATATGATTGCTCTTGAAACTCAATTCTTTTCTGGGTTAAAGAAAAAATATACATTTGAAAATGTGTAATATTTTCATTTTTATTGATTTATGTCCATTAGTACATGCTTGACATGCATACTGAATGTGTCAATTATAGGCAGTTTGTACCTTGCTCATCTTTTTTTCTAAGTCAATCCCTTCAAAGCTTTTCCCTGCTAGTTTATAAAACTTTATTTGATTTCATTATTCCTTTCCCTTTTTCCTTTCCTTTCCTTCCTTTTCCACCTCCCTTGTCCTTCACATTTGAACAACTTTTTCATACTTTTTGACATCTATCCTTAATTTTATGCATATTTACATTGGGTTTCTCACTCAAGATTAAAAATATAATGTGTAATTTCTTATGTCTGATTTACTTTCCTTAACATTGTGGTCTTTAGATGGCATCCATTTGGCTAAAATTGCATCATATTTGTCAATCTTTATGTTGGAGCTGTACTCCATTGTATATAAAAACCACATTTGCTTTATCCATTCATTTGCTGCTGGTCACATGAGTTGCTTCCAAGATTTAGCTGTTACAAATTGTGTGGCTATAAACATGCATACACACATATCACTGTGATATGATACTTTCAGTGTTTTGGGAAGTTTCTTAGAAGGGGAATAGCTTCATCGAATGGAACCTTTATTTTTAGATTTTGTTAGAGCTCTCCATACTGACTTTTTTAGTGGTTGTACCAGTCTGCACTCTGACCAACAATGCAGAAGTGTTTCTTTCCCATACCTCCAGTCTTATCAGCATTTGTTATTGAGAGATGTCTTATTTTTAGTCATTTCTGGAGGAGTGAGATGGAATCTCAGTGTTGTTTAATTTGGATTTCTCGAATGACTTAGAAGTGTTAAACATTTTTTTTTCGTGTTTATTTGCTTTTTGTACTCCTTCACCTAAGAAGTACTTTTTCATTTCAGATTCCAATTTTTATTGGGTTTTTAAATTTGATAATCTGATATTTTAATAGCTTATAAATTCTAGGTATTAGTCCTTTGTCAGAAGAGTATCTGTGTTATTATTCAGCAGATTAAGAGTTTGTGATCTATTATTTATTTATTTATATTTATCCATTTTTTTTTGGCAGAACTGAGGATTAAACTTAGGACCTTCTAGCCAGGCGTGGTGGTGCATGCTTGTAATCCCAGCACTCGGGAGGCTGAGGCAGGAGGATTGTTGTGAGTTCGAGACCAGCCTGAGCTACAAAGTGAGCTTAAAGCCAGCCTGAACTGCATAGCGAGACCCTGTCTCAAAAAGACAAAAATAAATAAATAAATAAATTAATTAATTAATTAATTAATAAACTTAGGACCTTCTGCTTCCCAGGGAAGCCCTTATTACACTGAGCCAACTCCCTGGACCCTGTGATCTATTATTTATATCATGGATCCCTTTTGATTTTAGTTTGGTGCATGGTTAGATGTATGGATGAAGGTTTAATATTCATGTTATAGTATTTTTTTTTTTTTGCAGTAGTGGGGATTGAATGCAGGATCCATCACTTGCCAAGCCAAGTGCTTATTCTACTGAGCTATCTCACCAACCCTAATCTTCATGATATAGACAGCTAGTTCTCCTGAAACCATTTCTTTAAGAAGTATTCATCCAAGTGAAGGTATTTAGGGCCTTTGTACAAGATAAGATAGCTGAATGTGTTTGGAATTATTTCTGTACTTTCTGTTCAGTCCATTGATCCTTGGGTCTGATTTTTGCTAGTACAGTGTTATTTTTCTCACAGTAGCATTTGATATAACACATAATCAGCTTATGATTATGTTATGATTATGTTAGCTTGTGATAACACATACTTTTCCTTCATTGTCCAGAACTGATTTCACTATTCTAGGTATCTTCTGGTTCAAAATACATTTTAGGATTGTTTTCTCTGTTTCTATAATGTCAGAAGTAAGGTATGCTATTTGCATTTTGATTGACATATTAAGTCCATATAACAGTTTTTATGTATGGCAATTTTCACTGTACTTATTGTACCTTTCTAAGAGCTGGGATTATCTTTTGACTTTCTGTTCTCCTCTTTAGTCTTTGTTTTCAGAGTACTGTTATTTTCAATATAAAGTGTTTCTCTTCCTTCATTAGAGTGACTCCTATATTTTCAATTTTTTTGATGCTCTTATGAAAGCTGGTAATTTTTACATTTTCTGTCAGTAGTTTTGTCATTATTGTACTGAAATGCTTTTTCTTTTTGAATATATTCTGAAATACTGTCAAATTTTGTTATTAATTCTAGGAATCTTTTACTGTAGGAGCTGAGATCTCTTCTAGTGAGTATCACGTCATCAGCAAATGATACTGTAAAGTTTTCCTTTTCTATTTATATTGCTTTTATAATTTTCTCTTAAACAATTTTCTGGTTCATGTTTCCAGAGGTTTGTTAGACAGAACAGGTGATGGTAGGCATCCATTACTTTTTCCTGAACTTAGAATAAAGTCTTAAATTCCTGACCACTTATTGTGATGATGGATGTTGGTTTGATATAGGTGATTTTTATGAGATTGTGATAAAGACCTTAAATTCCATTTTTTTGGAATTTTTATCATGAAGGAATATTGGACATTGTCAAATTGCTTTTCTGTTTTTATTTATTATGAATATGGGGATTTGGTCCTTGGTTTTTTAGAAAATGGTAGATGATTTATATGATATGAAGATAATGCAGAATATAATGTTAATGTGGTATATTATATTTAGTAATGAATATATCTTGGATCATGCCTACATTTATGGGTCTAATTGTAGCTGGTTATGGTGCACAAAATTTAAGTTCTATTAAGAAACAAATATCAATGTTACAGTTTCAAAATCGACTAGTGGGATATTTTCAATAATTAATACATTGCATATTGTTGTCACCCAGTGGTTATTCATAGCGCAAGATGCAGACATGATATCCTTTCCACAAACACTGATGGAACAAATTTATCTATTCATTGAATTAAGAGAAAAATATTTGTATATCTTCCTAACTATTTTGAATATGCAGTTATAGAATGGTCCTTTGTCTGTACCTTTTTTTGTTTAGATTTGTCAGAGATTGGTTTTCCACTGTCATTGAAATGTTATAGGTGAGTGAATTGAGAAAACCTTCCAATATAGTCCAGTACTCCACAATATTAGTGGATTATATGTAGGACTGGCAGTGTCAGAAGTTGTTGCTTTCAGCCTTTATTTTTTTTTTCTATTCATATATCAATATTTACTATAATTAAACATTTATCAAGGAAAAATTTTAGTACTTCTGCAAATTAAGAAACAAAGTAAAGCATGAAAGATAAAAAATTATGATTACAAAAATAATTGTCTTTCTGTGCATGTTTTAACTACTTGATTTATCTGCTTGAATAGTATAAAGCACAGTTTTAACAAAAATAGCAAC
>PVKA01046832.1:0-14672 GCA_004027165.1 Ctenomys sociabilis
CCAGGGAAAAAAGCATTTTTTTTGGTGGAATCAGGGATTGAACTCAGGCCCTTATACATGCCAAGGAAGTGCTTATACCCCTGAGCCATCTCTGGCCCCAAGAAAGAGACCACTTTTTTGTTTTTCAGAACTGGGGATTGAACTCAGGACCCTGTGCTTGCCAGGCAAGCACTTATTCTACTGAGCTATCTTCCCAGCCCTGTAATAGAGGTTTTTGAAGTAGGTATAGGTAATCTTTTGGATTTCTGCATGATCTTTTGTGATTTCATTCTTTTTTTTCTAATTATTTGAGTTTGAGTCTTTTTTAGATAAGAATAACTAAATTGTATTTTATTTAATCTTTCAAAGAATCAACTCTTCTACTCAGTGATTATTTGTATTGTTTTCTTAGTCTCAATTACCTTGATTTCTGCTTTGTTCTTTATAATTTGCTCTGTCATATGCTTTGAGTTTAACTTTGTGTTCATTTTCCATAAAGTATAACATTACGTTGTTTATTTGAGTTTTCTCTGTTTGTCTGATGTGGATGTTTACTTCCATAATCTTCCCTCTTGAGACTGAGTTCATTCTGTCCCATATGTTCTGGTGTGTTGTACTGACATTATCATTTAATGGTAAAAACTATCTAAGTTTTAAATTTCATCTGTTACCATTTGGTTATTCAGGAGAGTATTGTTTAATTTTCATCTGTTTATGCAGTTTATGTGGTTTCTTTTGCCATTAATTTCAAATTTTATTATATTGTCACCTCAGAATATATATGGGAAAGTTTCAAATCCTTTGCATTTACTTATGCATGATCAATGAACTAGTATGAGTTCTGTGTTGGAGAAAGTCTCATGTGCACCTGAGAAAATATGTTTTCTGTTTTTATTGGGTGAAACACTGTAGATACCTACTGAGTCCATGTGTCCAAAAGTTCAGTGTAGCCCTGATTTTTTTTGTTGTTGTTGTTGAGTTTTCATCCAGTTGATCTGTCCATTTGTGGCAGTGGGATTGAAATCCCATATTACCATTGTATTGGTTCTTATCTGATTTTTTGTTTCGATTCATGTTTCTTGTATATATTTAGGTACCCTGGTATTTGGTGAATATGTATATTTGTGATTGTTATTCTTTTTCCTTTTGGATTGTTTCATTAACTGATATATGGTGACTTTATTTGTCCTTATCAGTTCTCACTTGAGATCTACTATGTCTGAAAATAGAACAGTTACCCCACTTTCTTCCAGATTCCTATGGCATGAAGTATTGTTTTCCGTCCTTTGTCTTTTAGTCTATGAATCATTTTTAGTTAAACATGTTTCTTGTATATAGTGTATTGTTGGATCTTGTTTCATGATTGATTCTATTTTATTGATTGGTGAATTGAGACCACATACGTTGACAGTTGTAACAGGTAGGTATAACTTATATTCATCAGTTTGTTTTTTTATTTTTGGTTCTTTTCCCCATGTTTAATTTCTTTCCTTGCCTTGTAAACTCTTTGTTTTGGCATTTATGAAATTGTCTTCACTATTTATTTATTTATTTAATTTATATAGGGTCTCACTAGTAGCTCAGACTCGTAGTGATCCTTCTGCTTTCAGCCTCCCCAGTGCTGGGATTACAGGTATGTGCCACCACATCTGGTCTCAGTGGCCAGCTCAGCACACCCAGGGGTAGGGCTGGGGCCAGGGCTAGGGCTGCATGTGATTCCAGGGAGGCATATTGATGCCTGGGATTGAGTCCAGCTCCTTGCACTTGCCTATGGGTGTGCTTAGTCTACTGAGGTATCTCACTGGGCCTTTCATTGTCTTTCTATAGACTATTTCTATGAACCTTTTGGAGTACTGCTTGTATGGTCATGGATTTCTTCAGGTCTTGTTTACCATGGCAGTATCTTATTCCTCCATCAATGTTGAAAGATAATATTTTAAGATAAATTAATCTTGGTTGGAGGTTTTTTTTTTAATGCTTAAAATACCTCACTCTGAGCTCTCTTCAACTTGGGGATTAGGGTTGAAATGTCTGCTATCATTTTGATGTGTTTTCTTTATAGTTGGTTTGTTTCTTTTCTTTAGTAGCTTTTAATGAACTGTTCTGGCATTGAATTTTGGGAATCTTGACAATTATATACTATGGCATAGTTTTTTCTTCTTTTTTTACTGATCATATCATAGCTAATTCAAGATCTGTTTGCCTCTATTTTTTGTGTCAGTCTTTTTCCATGCTTTGGAAATTTTCTGCCATTACTTCTATGCGTGGGATGTTTTTTATCTTTATTTATTTGGTAGAGGATCTCAATATGAACCTCATACTCTAAATGATCTTCCTGTCTCAGCCTCCCCACCACTGGGATTATAGGTGTGCATCACCATACCTGATTTCATTGGCTGGCACAATACAGCATGACATATGGTACACTGGATCGAACCTGGGTCCTTGTTCCTGCTAAGCAGGTGCTTAGACTGCTGAGCTACCTCCCCAGACCTATGCATAGGATATTTATGTTTTTTATGGTATCTTGTTTTCTTTTTTTGATTCCAGTCATTCTTATTGTATTCTTCTGTGTGTCATCTAGCAGGTTTTGCATTGATTTGTTTTTTATAGTCCCTTGCTATTTTCAAGAAGTTTTTCATTTGATGATCACTTATTGCAAAACTATCTTCTAGTTGTGATATTCTGTCCTCACATTGGTTGATTGTGCTACATACATTTTCAGTGGAATTTTTATTCTCCTGGATATCTGTTTGAATCTGTTTCATGTAATCCAATTCTGTTCTCTGTTGAACATTCATGGTTTCAATCCCTTTCCTAAGTTTCTCTATTTTTTAAAATCTATTATCAATCTACATTCATTTACAATGTCCTTCATTATAGTAGCTATCTCTTCAGTAAATTTAACGATTAGTTGTGGTTTTTTTTTTTTTTTTTTTTTTTTGGTAGAGCCCCATACTTTAGCTTCTCTACTTCCGCTGCTACCAATTCTGAAAGTTCAGCTTGGTGTCTTGTCCTTTTTTTAACCTCTAGGCCCTCTGGATTTGTCTTGATTGAGCTGGGGATCTGGCATTATGTCTTGCTTTTGTCTTCTCATTTTTCACTTTTAAATATGCGTTTTTCATGTTGATGCATATAAATTGATTAACGTGGCTAGCTTTGTTACTAGCATCAAGACCTCCTTCAGAAAGAGATTTCTTTGTGATTTCAAGCATGTGGTTATCTTGTAGGGTGTACCGTTTTGCAGTAGCATGTAATTCATGATGTGTCCCTATTGTCATTGGGACATACAAAGAAGGTAGACAGAGCCGGAAACCATTTTGGATGACCCCACCAAGCCTGTAGTAGCAATAAGGCAGGGTGCCCATCTTGGTGCCCTCAACTCCATAGAAGTTTGGACTGATTCTGGCTTGTAGTTTTGGGGTTTGGACCTGAATTGTTCAGACTACAACATTCTAGAGTCTCTTCCCCATCTGAGCCCCACTCCTTGAACCTGGTTTTATCCTGCAGTTGTCTTTCACTTGGTAACTAGGAGCCCTGTGATGAATCCAACTCTTGTATACTCTAGTCCTGAGCTCTGTTGGCTCCACTCCAAAGTGATATCTCAGTAAACATCCTCTCCAGGGGACACAGCAGATTCTTAGATTGTAGTCATTTACTAGATGTTGCAGTCCCCCACATCCTTTCCTCCATTCTCTTGTGTGTCTGCTTGGACACCTCTAAGGTAAACTCACCTCACTGTGTCTCTAGATTTCAATCTTCTCTCTCAGCTCCACAAGCCAGGAGTCAGGCAGAAAGTGCTATTTGTCACTTTCTTCTTCTGCACTGTGGTCTGTTTTTCCACTTACCCTAAGCAGTCCAATTTTCCCTTTGGATCCAGAATGGGCCCAAGGGCTCCACTACTTCCTTCTTTTGTTTTCCATGTTGTTGTATCTACTGTCTAGATTCCAAATCTTGGAGAATCTGTTTTCCTGCTCTTTACTGTTCAACTGTCTTACCTGAAGTTTTCAGGTTTTAAAATATACTACTTAAATAATAAATATTTCACATCCCATACAAGTCACCTGTTCAACACATACAGTGTTTTCTGATGTATTTGTACAGTTGTGCAGCTGCCACCATTACCAGTTTTCATAACGGTTACCACTCCAAAGAGAAACCTTATATGTATTAGGAATCTGTTTGTATTTTCTTTCTATCCCACAACCTTATGTAATCATTAGTCTATTTTCTGTGTATATAGTTTTGCTTGTTTGCATATTTCATGTAAATAGCACCAGACAGTCTGTAATATTTTATAACTTTTTCATTTGATTTAATCTTTTTTTTTTTTTTTTTGGTGGAACTGGGGATTGAACTCAGGCCCTTTGTGCTTGCCAGGGAAGTACTTATTCCACTGAGCCATCTCCCCAGCCCCCTTTCATTTGATTTAAATTTTATGGCATATGTGATTTGTTTTTAAACATTATGGAAAAGTTCAAACATAAGAGTAGAGATAATAAATGGACTTGGTGTACCCATCACCTTTCTTCTGCAGTCATTAATTATGGACACTTTTATCTACAGAGCTAGTTTCCCTTTACTTCAGAATTAAGTCTTGAGCAACACAGTACATTTTTATTATTTAACTCTAGTGCAAAACAAAAATATCTACATCATATATATCTATCCATAATTCTTCTTCAAATAAAATACAATTAAAATACTTTAGCTTGTAAAATTGTACTGTGGATTTTTGGTGGTCTATGGAAAGTAGTAGTTAATACTTAATTTTTGTTGGTCCTTTTTTCACTTTTTTCCTTTCTCACTTCTTAGATTCTTATACCTTTTTCTTTGAGTTTTGCATGCATGTATCTGGTAATTTAAACTAAGTTGAAAACAACATTATTCAACATAACAAATACTGTCTAATTCATATTATTTTTAGTGAAATTGTATATCATTCCTATTTTCTATTTTTTATGGTTTGTATTTTAGGGAAGAGTCTACAGGGTGTTCAGGGTCTCAGTACTAGATCGGACTGGTAGTGATCCACCTATTTATAGCCTTCCAAGAGCTGGTATTACAAGAGTGGGCCACCACGCCCAGTTTCAATTGCCCTCTCAGCAAGCCCCAGGGGTGGGGCTAGTACAGCACTGCAGGCTCAGGGATTAACCCCACCCCCCCTTAAGGCCCTGTGCCTGCTTGCAGGTGCTTTATTCCACTGAGCTATTTGGCTGGCCCTCATTTCTAAGTATTTATTATAACTACTTTGTAGTCTCTTAAAAAAAGAAAAAAACAACCTACTTCATTGAAAGGGCATGGTGGCACACAGCTTTAGTCCCACCTACTCAGGAGGCTGAAGGTGTAGGGTTGTTTGAGCTTATTAGTACAACACCTGACTGGGCAGTATGGCAAGACCTCAGGAAAAGTTCCTAAATGTAATCAAATAAGAGCAGTATTCAAATTTCCTTCTTTGGTATTGAGATCCATAGAAGGTCTATGTATTGCACTGACTTAGTATGGTTAAAATTTTTTTCAGTTCTTTTTTTAATGTGTTTGGTACAGGGTCTATAGGGTCTCATTACACAGATCAGACTCATAGTAATCCTCTTGCTATCAGCCTCCCAAATACTGGGAATTCAGGTGCTTCCCAGTCTCAATCACTGTCTCAGAGGGCCCGGGGGCAGGGTTGGCACGGCATGCTATGCTGGGGATCAAAGCCCAGCTGCTGCACTATGCCTGAACAGGCATTTTAGTCTGCTGAGCTATCTGGCTGGTCATTGAATTTTTCCAGTTCTAGTAGTAGGAAAGTAGAATTTGGAGCCATTAAAGAACCCCAACCCCTGTGAATCACTGTCTTGATTGTACTCATTATTCTAGTCATAATTAATATTATTATGGATACAGTAGGATTTACACATGACATTTTACATTGTGTCTCTTGTATGTTTTGCTCATTTATTTTCCCTCTGCTACTTTTGCATTAAATGCTGATATATATATATATATATATATATATATATATATATATATATATATATATATATTCCAATACATTGTTATAAGAATTACTTTTTAATATTTTATGACTCTTAAAAAGTTTAAAGCAAGAAGACTAAACACATTTAACTTTCTTAAGCACCATTTCTGATTCACTTTATTTCTTTTTTGTGGGGATTTGATTTAGCATTTTGTGTCTTTTCTTATTTTTTTTTTTAATAAAAAAATTGTATTTACTTAGAAGCATTCAAAATGTCAACAAAACAGTTGCAACTTTTTTTTTTGCAATTACAGAGTGGTATTCAGTTAACAGAACAACAATTATTTCGTATAAGCTGCATCAGAGACAACTGAAGATGAAAAACTACCCTCCCCATATATAACTAATTTGTGCTGTGCACCAACAAGAACCTGCTTTAAATTTCCATGCCAATTTACAACCCCCATACTGTACCAGGCAAGGTTAGTGGCTATTGAAAATACCTCCAGGACAGGGCTGGAGTGTGTTAACTATACAAAAAAAAGACACTGTACAGTTTAAAAACAAATCTTACACAGCCTTACATTTCAATTTTTTTTTTCTTCAAAAGGAGTGAGTTATGTACAGGGGGGTTAAATGCTTTATAGACAAGAAAAAAAAAACTGCGCTAGAACCATCTTATTCATCATCATCCTTTTCATCCTCTACTTCCTCTTCTTCATCTTCATCCTCATCTTCCTTATCCTCCTCCTTTTCCTTCTTTTTCTTGCTTTTTCAGCCTTGACGACTCCCGTTTTTGCTGCATCAGCTTTTCCTTTAGCCCGGTAGGCAGCGATGTCCTTTCCATACTTCTCCTTCAGCTCAGCAGCCTTCTTCTCGTATGGCTGCTTATCATCTGCTGCAGTATTATTCCACATTTCTCCAAGTTTCTTTGCAACATCACCAATGGAGAGGCCAGGATGTTCTCCTTTGATTTTTGGGCAATATTCAGAACAGAACAAGAAGAAAGCCGAAGGAGGCCTCTTGGGCGCATTGCGATTCTTGAACTTTTTTGTTTCTCCTTTAGGAGGAATATAAGTTTTCATTTCTCTTTCATAATGAGCCTTGTCCGCTTTTGCCATATCTTCAAATTTTCCTTTTTCTTTAGCAGACATGTTCTTCCACCTCTATGAGCACTTCTTAGAAAACTCTGAGAAGTTAACGGAAGCATCTGGGTGCTTCTTCTTGTGCTCCTCCTGGCAAGTTTGCACAAAGAATGCATATGATGACATCTTGCCTCTTGGCTTCTTAGGATCTCCTTTGCCCATGTTTACTTGTTTTCCTCAGTGAGGTACAGAGTCGCCCAGTGCCTGTCCGGCTCTCACTTGCCCCAGTGCTGTCTCTTGTCTTTTCTTATTTCTAGTCCCTTACCTTAGCCAGTTGACCATGGCAACATGTGTTCTGTTATTTTTTTAGAGCCTTGGTCTCACTCATTTCCTTTATGTTTTTTTTTAATTTAATTTTTTTATTGGAATACAAATATACAACTTGGAATGGATTTGAGGCAAATTGTGCCATAAGTAGATTTTTTTAAAGTGGCTAAACAAAGTTTAGAAAGCAAGTAACAATAAAATAAAATGTTTGTGGTACAAGATCAGCAGTACAAATATAGTGTATGAGTACCTGGATAATACACCCATATTGCAATAATACAACTGTTACGTACATATTGTTGACTGTCCATAGCCATGCAGAGTTACAGCTCCACAATTCAACAACAACATGCTAACAGTTCTGAGGAAAACTACTTAAAAAAAGGGGTAACACAGATGTTCCCTCATTTGACCAAGTCCATCTAAGTTTACATTTGCACAAGGGCTTAGATATATCCAGAGCATGCTACATGCAACATATTACTTGATCAATTTTCTAAAATAAGGTTTCAGGACCGTAACAGTAAGATAAGGGAAGAAAACATTTAGGAGTGAAGTCCTAATCACTATACATGCTTTTTATTTTTGACAGTAGGGGGAAACCTTTTACAGATAAGTTGCAAACAAAGAAATGGCAAATAAACAAATTTGTATAAAGAAATTCACCACATTCTATGCAATGTCTTCACTTTGCTGTTATTACTACAAACTCTTCATAGTTTCCTTGGCCATCACTGTCAATATCTGCTTTCCCGATCATTTCATCAACCTCTTCGTCTGTTAACTTTTCTCCAAGGTTCGTCCTCACATGGCGAAGCTCTGCTGCACTAATATAACCATTGCCATCTTTATCAAATACAAAGAAGGCTTCTCCAATTTCTTTCTCACTGTCTGTGTCTTTCATTTTACTTGCCATCATTGTCAGAAGTTCAGGGAAGTCAATTGTACCATTACCATCCACATCTGCTTCATTAATCATGTTCTGCGACTCTGTTTCTGTGGGATTCTGCCCCAAAAGACCTCACTACAGTTTCCAGCTGCTTTGTTGTTATAGTTCCATCACCATCCCTGATCAATAGTGAAAAAGCTTCTTTGAATTCTTCAATCTGCTCTTCAGTCAGTTGGTAAGCCATGCTGCAAGTGCTACTGGTTTTTGAGATGCAAACACCGGACTGCTTAGCTTGCTTGCTCCACTCGTACTAATTCCTCCTTTATGGTTTTAATACAAAATATACATATTGATTTATTCCACTGACTCCTGAATTTAATAGTTTCTTTTCACATCACTTAAAAAAGGAGACGATATGGATATATATTTTATTTTATGATTAGAAAATTAGCTTTATAAGAGATCTCTTTATTGTATTGGAATTACTCTCTGTGATCATTTGTTTTTAATTTGAAGAACTCTAAGAGGTCTAAGATATTTCTTAGGTATCTAGAGCAAAAAATTTTCTATATAGGACCTGTGTAATTAAAATCAGCATCTCTGAGATTGCAGCCTAGGTCAAATTTATTTTAAAATAATGTAACATTTTTTAATGCAAGACCAGGATTAAACTTATTGGGTTAGATGTTTTCTAAGGTCTCAGGCAATTCTGATATTTTGTAAAACTGTGGATAAGAGAAATATTACCTTAGAGAACCTTTGTCAATGTTAGAACACATGTTACTAGCAGGTTCGCAGGTAGTATAGGAATATGGTTGTTCAAGTGTGGCTACTAATCCAATATTATCAACATCACCTTATCAAATGTTAGAAGTGTTACAAGATGCCCTGTCCTACTAATTGGCTTTGAAACTGTCTCACTGCTATTTGTTTATCAATAAAATTATTAAAAAACCCCCAAATGTTAGAATGACAAATTTTTAGATACCCGCTGAATCAGAAACTGTGTTTTGGCACACAGAAGTCTGTGTTTCAACAAATTCTCACCATGTGATTTTGTTATAAAATCTGAGAACCATTGGCTGAGCTTCAGAGTGCAGAATATCCGGTGTATCTTGGCATGGTCATGGCCAGCTATGATGTTCAACAACTTGCTTATCTTCTCTGATCCCCTGTGTCTCATTTTTTTTTATTTATTTATTTATTTATTTATTTATTTATTTATTTATTTATTTATTGTCTTTTTGAGACAGAGTCTCACTATGCAGTTCAGGCTGGCCTTAAGCCCACTTTGTAACTCAGGCTGGTCTCAAACTCACAATCCTCCTGCCTCAGCCTCCCCAGTGCTGGGATTACAGGCATGTGCCACCACGCCCGGCTTTTGTGTCTCATTTTTAAAGGAGAGAAGTAAGAATTTTGTTGTATTTTAATTCAAATAGTTGTGGGACTAGAGAGTTTAGGCCCAAGCTGGCACTATTATAAGGAGTATGGTAAAAGGCTAGGAACTTTATATTATTTAAATTAATCTTTAGCTATTTCACATATAATGATAGAATTATTTGACAATCCAGTTTATTTTCCCAGTTTATTATAATTCCAGTATTGAAACCCAACATTAATATCTAGTTATATCAAAATCCAGGTATAAGAAGGTGTAGGGTGCATACCTATAATCCTGGTGTTTTGGGAGTCTGAGGCAGAAGGAGTTAAGTTCAAGCTTAGCCTGACAGTTTACTGCAAACTTGTCTCAAAATTTAACAAAGTGATAATTTCAAGTCCATCCTGAGCAATTCGTTGAAAACTTGTCTCAATATTTAAAAATGGTCTGGAATGTAGCTCAGAGAAAAGGCTCTGGATTCATTCTCTAGCACCACCAAAAAATTCTGAGCTGTATCCAAATTGAAGTAAATTGAATACCTATGAATATTTAACTATACAACTCATAATAACTAAGTTCTGGAAGCACTCTGGATACTCCCCAACAGATGATTGTATAAAGAAAATGTGGTCGCTATATACAGTGGACATTACTCTGCTGCAAAGAATGACAGATTAGAGACATTTGTAGGAAAATGGATGCACCTAGAAAATATAACTTTTATTGAAATAAACCAGACACGTAAGCTTCAATGCCATGTAGTATCTGTCAATATGGTATCTGTCCTTTGAGTGAGGCAAAGAATCCATAAAGGAAACAAAGGATGGGTAAAAGACAAGGGCATAAATGTTTTACAATAGTGAAGTGGTCCAGTGGAAAATATATGAGGGGAGGGGGAAATAAATAGAATAAATATATACCATATCCAGGAACCTTATAGCCTCAATTAGTGTAAACATTACATGCCATAATAATGAGGTAAAATTAATAAATTCAATTACAAAAAATGGGGAATGAAAGTTGGAAGGGAGAGGGGATCAAAGAAACAAACAAAAACCTGCTGTGACCTACACTTGTAATCATTTTCCAAGAAGATTGTGAAGTGAATAAACTGAAAACATGTACTAATAAAATACAAAATTGAAAACAATTAACTACATAAAAGTTCAGTTACATGAAAACCTAGCAGTGGGACTAGGACAGCAGTGAGGCATATTAAGATTATAAGAGTATTTTGCTGTGCTCCTCACCAACAAAAATAGAAAGCCAATCTTGTCATATCAGTAGCTAGAGCATATTGACACTTAATTCTAATCCTGCACTAGTTACATCTGTGACACTGAGGAAGTCATGTTTCATTTCTGGTCTTCAATGTTTCCATTGTGGTATGAGCAGTTTTATCTGCCTCTAAGGCAATAAAACCCTCCAATAGTCTGTTATTTTAAGATATTTCATATTTCCTAAGTGTGACATTTAATAGTAAAAGCGATAGGAGTTAGTTTCCTAATGGGCTTTAAGAACTAGAGAAGCACTGATCTTTTTGAAAATGGTTAGCTGCTACCACCATAAATATATTAGCACTGACTTGAATTGTATTGGATAGCTGTGGAGAATTCCATGTGCATTAGTGAAAACTTCCCTGTCAGGATTGGTCTATAGCTGTACATGAGGAGCTCTCATCAGTCCAAAAGGGTTTATTGTGAAATTAATAACACTGGTTGTTTCATAATAGAAAAATACTTGTGAATGTGAACATTTTACTGTTTTTTTTTTTCCCCAGCCATTTCGTATGTAGAGGGGTGTGTGTATGTGTCCATGCACCATCTTAATCGCTATATATTACTGCATTATTTTTGCATGTGTTTCTTGGCTACTATTTCTTCTGCAGTTGTGGTTTAAGAGTGGCTATAACGTAAACCTGATGTTGCAGTGTTTGGTCTGTTTCTCTGTAAGTTTTTGAGTGAATCCAGAGGCTAGTCAAGGATAGAGTATTCTTTCTCCAGTGAATGTTGTTTTCCTGTGTCTAAAGAAACAAGCTTGCTCCCCAGGGAGGGAGGGTTTCTTTGTTCATACATCCAGACAGCAGAATCTGTTTGCTTCCTTTTCTGAAGATCTGTGTACAGACACAGCATCTGTCTGTGTTCATGGCATTTTAAGGCTCTAAACTGTTTTTTTTTTTTTTTTTTTTTTTTTTGGTTAAATTTTCACTAATGACAGCTTAGGGGTAAGAGAAGTGATCAAATTTTCCCTCTATCCTTTTTTGCTGAGAAGTCTCCTGCTTTGTTCTCTCAAAGGCTGAGTCTTTTTACAGACGTTTCTGCCAAGGAGAACTGGAGTTTTCCCTTGGGAATCAAAGAAAGGCCCAGTACTCAGTAAAACTGAAAAAGACAAGCTTTTCATATGTTAATAAGTCTACTCAGGACCCAGGAAGCTCTGTAGTCTGTGGGCCAGATTAAATATCGGAGCAATATAACCTTTTCCTGGGTAGCAGCCAGGCTCTTACTGTTGGTGATAACTTGCAGAAAGGATCACAAAGGTGGAATTCTTTCAGTGGTCAATGCTTTGAACTTGAAATTCAATGCAAGCCCCAGAAGTCACAGCAAGAAGCACTGGCAACACCAGGTGCTTATTTGGATGCCAGATTTTCACATTTTCTTTGGATTTCACTCCTTGTCCTTTACCTTGACTGCTAGAGAACTCTTAGCAACCAGTTGCTGCTACCATCATGTAGCATAGTTGAAAAAAAATTCCCTGCTTTGAGAAGAGCACAGAATACCCAAGGAAAAGCCAATTACTTATTTTCTTCATCATCACCTTTATTATCAATGCAACTTAAAGAAGTTACAGAAAATTGTGTAATGTTACATCTATATCCCCAAGTGAATATTTTTCATTTGCTGTATATTGGTCTTTTTCTCTAAACAACATGACATATGTGAAAGTCTGTTTTTCATCTTTTTGTCAGTGTTGTTCCTGTTCTCTCACCAGAGGCAGGTACAATTCTGAATTAGTAGATATCCTTCATGGCTATGTTTTCTAGTGTATATATAAAAAGGTGAATAATATAATAATTATGTTAATACAGTATATATTAGATAACATATAATAGGTTTTATACATACATATGTATATATTTAGAAAACATGGCTAAGAAGAATGCATATCAAATATGTATGTATGTTTTTAACATTGTTTTCATCAGTGGAATCATACTACTATTACCTTTAAACTTGTTTTTTACTCAACATTGTTTTAATGATGATTAGAAAGGGCTATCCAAATAGCTCAGTGTATTAAAGCACCTGCATGCAGGTGCAGGGCCCTGAGGTTCCATCACTAGGCCTGCTGTGCTGGCCCTGCCCTAGGGGTGCACTGATTTGGCTATTGAGACTGGGCGTGGTAGCCCACGCCTGCAATCCCAGTACTTGGGAGGCTGTAAGTAGGTGGATCACTATGTGTCCAACCTAGCAGTGAGAGCTTGAACACCCTGTACAAACCTCCCTAAAATAAAAAGATTAAATATAAAAAAAAGATTAAATATTTTCACGGGGATATAATAGATGTGATATATTCATCATTTTTATTTATTTATTTTTTGTGGTGCTAGGGAGCCCAGAGCATATCCCATTCAAAGAAAGCACTACTGATGAGCATCATACAACTCAAGCTTTCATTTTCAGTTTTTAATAGTATTCCTCTGTTTTGAATATTGTTGGGGAATTTTTTTTCATTTGTGTATTTGTTACAGAGTCTCACTCTGCAGATCAGACTTAACGGTGCTCCTTGTTGTAGAATGGTCAGAGTCCTGAAAACAATGACAGCCAGGCTGCATGAGATTGGCCACAGGGGTCTCACTGAGTTTAGTCACTAAGTGAGCCCTCAGCCAGGGAACCTTCTCAAATTTATTGAGGGCTACCAACAGGCTAAGGCCTGTGCATACCTAATTTGTTGCGAACAAACTGCTATCTATATTGCCTTTGCACATTTACCAGCTAGTTTACATATCACTAGTTGGTAACTTCCCAGATAAAGAAACAAAAAACAGGGCATTGCCTCCAGGAATCTATCACCTTGTCTCCAGCCTGCTGGAATTGGAAGGAGCCAGTTTCCTCAGGCTCTGTTCTTTGTTCCTTGCTCCCTTGCTACAATAAGCTTCTGACTCATATCACTATAGATCCTCCCTGTGTCAGCCTCACCCTGTAATAGGTCAATTGAATTTTGTGCTATAACTATAGAAAACTATTAGGTTCCCCTATGCTTCCTATTATCTTCTAAGGAATGTGTTCTCACCCTCTGTTCAAGGCTGTTTGTCAATCAGTCTCCCTCCCAACCATTTCCTGTAAACGTAGTCAGCTTAAAAGATACCTTGTAAGAGCAGCTGGATGTGTTTAATTTCTTTGACCTCTTTGTGCAAAACTTCACATGCACAGATACATGATAAACAGGAACTGAACAATGATTGCAGAAAAATATGTTCAGTAATGGTCATGTTGACCCCAAAGGTGCTGTTCTGTGTCAGGTTATGAATTTGTTTTACCAAACAGTATGTGGTCTTTTGTTTTGAAAACCCCTTGCTTTCCAAGCTAGGCACCACTCATTCTTCTCTTCTGTGAGAACTGGCTGACCATCCTGAGCTCACTAATAAAGACTCTCTAAATTCCAATTTAGATTCTGATCTGGTTCCTATGCTGAGCTGACCCCTAACACCCAGTTCTGTGATTATAGGCATACACCACCAGGCCCAGACTCTGTCAGTGTCTCAAGCATGCCCCATGGGTGGGGCCAGCACTGTGGGACCTGGGATCAACACCTGGTCCCTGAGTTTTCCAAAGCAGGTGTTTTGTCTGCTGAGCTGTCTCACTGGCCCTTGATGGGGAAATTTTTTTTTTTCCATTTATTTTTATTTTATTGAAATACAAATGTCAATCAGACAGTTTCAAAACACCATAACCATACAGAGTCGATGAAATAATACATTGCAAACTGTTTTCATAATGTTTTGGTATTGTACAAGGTGCATACATGATATTATATTTACAGGTATTTATGTAG
>PVKA01046833.1:0-14688 GCA_004027165.1 Ctenomys sociabilis
GCCCAAGAGAGTCACTTCTCATTATGCCAGTAAGACTATGGTTTTCTTTTTTGTTGTCTTCTGCTTGTGCTGACTGGATTTGCACTTGCCAGAAGGGAAACCCATTACATCTGCTTGCAGAATGATGATAATTGCACGTAAAATGCTGGTTTAATCCTAGTGAGGGGTGAGTGTGAATAAGTTCCAATTTAATTATAATCAATCAGTCAGAAAAACAAAACCAACTGGTTTCAGTAATTAGGGAACACGGAAGTGAGAACCCTGAGAGCGAAGGGCCAGGACCCCAGAGGAGGAGAGAAGCGAGCTAGGAAGAGGATGCCAGGAGGGCTAGGAGTGTTCTTGCCTTCATAAGGCTGCTCGATGACAGTCCACAGGGATGGGAGATGGGGTACAATGCAGCTTTGCAGAGCGCATGCTTCGGACCTCCTGTGTTTTCTTGGCATATTTCTACAGGGATTAAGGGGTCCTCATTCCTGTGCTCCTTTTTTGAGATGTAAGGATGCCTCTCATTTATTCTCCATGTTCAGATTCCACTAGAATGTTGTGGCGTGGCCCAACAGAGCCACATCTGGGAACTGTGGGCCTGGAGGTACCTCCTGAACTTATCTGTTTGTTTGAATGGAATCTTGTTTCACAAAAGATTTTAGGAAGTTTAAAAAATATAAGATGTATGGAACCCTGAGGGAGAAAAAGACACATAACAGTAGGAGGAGAGAAAAAAAATGAACAGAAAACCCCAGGGGAAAGACAAGGTGAGGAGGAGGGGGCTTTAGAGAGCTAGGAAGAGACTGAGAGCTGGGCTCAGTACCACTGAGGCTCAGTGAGGGGCTGGACAGGACACGAGGGCCAGCTAGGAAGAAGGGTCTGAGATGGGGACTGTAGATTGGGGGACCCCAACAGAGGGGCAGGCTGGGAATTGTGGCTGTCTCCTCTTGAGCACCTACAAAGGGACGATCAAAATATACAGGGAATATTTATGTCCTTCTTTCAAAGTTTATTATAATAATGACACATTGCCAGTGACCCCCCTCAAAATGCTCCTTCTCTTCAAAGACATTGATCTCACCCCTCTTGCCACTTTCCAACACAGTTCTGGAATTCTTCTTTGGTAATTGTTTTTTATAAGATATAATTAAACCCAGAGTCCAAGTCCCAGTACCAAAACAAAAAAGATGTAATTGAAAGGACAGTTGATGTTGCTGAGTGACATCCAATGGAAAGGACAGCTCTTAGAAACATTACCAAGTGTCCCCAATCACTTTATTTATCCACCTAATCTGACACCCTGCTGGGGATTTTCTGGCTCTTAAATAACCAGAAAGGGAAATACTTTGAATCAGCTCAGAACATCAAGACAGCCTCATACGCACAACCGAAGACCCTCATGAAAGAGGCCGGCCAGACCTGCTTCAGAAAAGGGTGGAACCAGTGGGCTAAGTGCAGGAAGGATTCTGAAAGGAGTTAATGGCAACGTTGCTCTTACTATAAACATTTTTGGACATTTAAGCAGTGTCCGTATCATTCGCAAGGGCTGTGCACCCACAGCAGGACCCTCCAGCTAGTTACCGCAGTTGGCTGGCTGGCTCCAGGGCGGAAGCCACATGATGAAAGCCATAGCGGGAGCAAGCTGCTCACGTCACGGTGACTGCTAACCACTGACTAGTTGTCTCTGACTAGTTACCATAATCGAAGGTGAGAAACCAACCTTGAATAAGATTTCTATAAATTTGTTTATTCCCCGAATTCCTTGGCCCTGGGCGCACCTTGACCACCCATGATCTTGACAAATAGAATGTCACTGTTACCCTGAGAGTAGTAGAAGGGAAAGGGTTCCAGGCCAGTGAGTGCATTAGTCATGTGATGACCCTACTGTGTACTTCAGGTGTCTCCAAACTCCTGGCATTTTCACTACCTCACGGCCAAATTTGTAATTTTAATTGAAAAAAAAAAACCCAACTCCTTCCCTAGATGGCATTCTAAAAGAAGAGCATTTCATCAACTTATTAGGGGGTGAAATTATACCACCCAAGACAAAGTATCTTGGTCAAAACAAATCATAATTTCTCTCCTAAGCTAGGGGGCACAGACAGTCAGAAAGCTCTGGGCACTTCTAATGTCTTAAGAACTAGGACAGTGTTAATATGTCACCAAATTTTACTCCCCAACAGAAGAAGCTGGATTGATTTTGGCATGCCAGGTGAGTTAACACTGATAGAAATTCCCCAACAGTAAAAAAACAAGACAACATAGACCACATATTGGCAGGGAATGCCCACCCTGTCCAAAGACATAAAATGCCTGTGGCAGGACTGAAAGGAGCTGGTTAGGTTAGATGTAAATATTCATGAGAGTGAGGGTTGCCAAAGGGTTCTACACAAAATGACAGAACATTCTCTCTGGCCAAGTCCCTGGGCAAATGATGAGTGGAGAGAGAGAGAGAGTGTCTGAGAGCAACAGGATAGTTCTCATCTGCAAAGAATTCTGGGCCCCTCTGCAGGGACAGGGACAGTGGGAAGTGCCTCTCCAAATATCAGAGCTAAACTTTCACAGGAAAGGCTGTGCTTTCCCAGTTATACATTAAGTGATGCATCTTTTGAAAAATGCTCCAAAAATACATAAAGAAAAATATCAACTATGGGCACTAAACAGCCAGAACCAGTGGTGATACATTAGAGCACTGCTAGAGTTTAGATCTAGGATGACTCCCAAAAGCCTCATGTGTTCAGAGATGACATTTGAAGGAGGTAAGTTGATAATGGGGCCGCTATGCTCATTCGTGGATTAATCCGCTCATGAATCCATAGCTGAATGCACTGTTAGGAGGTGGGGTCTGGTCTGGGGAGGTGGTCACTGCAGGGCTGACAGAGAAGGTTGTGTCTTCTTCCACGGCTCCTCCCTCCTCTCTCTTCTTTCTGGTCACTGTGATGTGGGCAGTCTTGCTCCAACTGTTTCTTCTCCATGCCCTTCCTGCCTCGCAACCAGCCAGCTATGGATGGTCCTCTAAAATCATGAGTGAAAGCCAACCTTTCTTCCTGCCAATTGTGGGTACTGGGTATTTTGTCCCAGTGATTATAAAGTAATTAAAATATATATCATGTTCCAAATTTTTAAATACACTTTCTTTTCCACGACTGAGGATTGAATTCAAGGTCTTTGCACTGAGCTGTCCTCCCTCATCCCTTTTGTAAAATTTTTCTGAGATAAGATCTCACAAAGTTGTTATGTTGCCCAGGATGGACTCAAACTTATTATCCTTCTACTACAATTTGCAGGAGTGCTAGGACTATAGTAATGTGCTACCATCCCCAACTTCAAATATGCATTCTTTATTAAATTAGAATCATGCTTTCCCCATAGCTTTCTATCATATTTTTTAGTTTCATTTCAATCTTCCATACTGTTCACGAATCTTTCAACACCATTTTGATGACTAGTTGATATTCCAAATCATGGCTTGGCAAAGTTAATTTCACCAAACTCCTGGTACAAGATGTGGATCATTTCTAATTATAAATAATGCTGAAATGAAATGCTTTGCTCATAAATCATCATATGGGCTAGGGGTACAACTAGTAGCAGAGTGTCTGTTTATCATTCTTGAGGCTCTGGCTTCAATCCTGTCACACACGCATACACACACACACACACACACACACACACACACACACACACGGAGCAGAACCTTAAATGTATGTTACATGTATTTTGACAGAAATTTCCTCAGGGAAACTTCCGAGGGATGAGATTACTGGACCGAAGTGCAGGACATTGTTGAGCATCTAACACATATTACAGACAGGTTGCCTTTCCCCAAAAGGTAGTATCCATCCCACCCTCCTCTGTCCCATGAATTTTAGGCACAGAAGCAGCCCAGTCTCCTATGAAGTGCACCTTTCACCAAGCTATCACACAGGCCTTTAAAATCCAAATCATATCAAAGGTAAGCTCAAGGATGTGTGGCCAGCTCATCGGTCAGTAGTTCTTCCTGCACTGCAGCTTCAGAGACCTACAGTCAACCATGGTGAGAAAATACTACACAAAATTCCAGAAATAAACAGTTGATAATGTTTCAATGGCTTATGAAAGTACTTTGCTGCAATTGCTCTACTTTACTGTTTTTATCGTTGTCAATCTCTAATTGTGCCTAGTTCATAAGTTAAAATTTTTAAACTTTATTCTATGTGTCCATCTGCATCTTAAATTAATTTTTTCATTAGTATATGTCTGTAGTACTTAATGTCTACATTCCTCATGGAGAATTGGTACACGTACATAATACATCAGAATTCCTCTGTTGTATCTCCTTGTCCTTCCCTCCCTCCCTCCCTGCTCTGTCCATCTTTTGATTCCTTTCTCTCTTTTTTTATACATGTCTGTAATGCATAATATTTACATTCCTTGGCATGTATGTACAGCAAAAGCACCACATGATATATGGCCAAAATATCCAGTCTATGCTTAAATTATTACACTAAAAGACATATTGGCACTAATCGCCCTCAAAATACCCCCCCTCCACTTTGAACACACTGAGCCACTCATGGGCCACTCAGGCAGTTCCAGGAGTCCTCTTCCATAAGTGTCTGCAAGTTGTGATAAAAATACAGTGAATGTCGTTGCTGAGTGCCATCCTTCAAAGTATTACCCAGCTTTTCACCAGACCTGGTACCATGTGGCTTCTGACTCTTCCCCATGAAAGGGGAATGTTTGGAGCTGATTCAGGACACTGAGGCAACCCCTGCACTGCAACTAAAACTCACTCATGCTAGAGGATGCAAGGCCTGCTTCTGAGAGCGGCAAGAACGAAGAGGTGAGTGTGCTCGAGTACGGGCGAGTGTGTTGAGCGGGACTGATGGTCATGTGCCTCGCACCGTACACTCCTGTATTTTTCTATCACATCACATGGATGGGGTTCGGTGCTACCTGTGGCTCCAGGCATCTGCTGCACTCCTGGGACATGTCTCCAAATAGTAGTAGGGTTGCTGTATCTGATGGAAATACCTGAAGTTCGATAGTGACAGACTGTAGGTAAAGCCCCTACTGGCCAAAGCCTGGCCCAAAGTAGGTGCCCCGGAAGCCCTATACTGCAGCAAGCTTGTGAACCCAGGTGAGAGAGCTGAGACTCAGTGAGGGGACAGTAACTCCTGTCAGGGAAGGAGAGCTTGGTCAGACAGGAAGCCAGGGCTAGACCTGGACACCATCTAGTCTGTTCTCAGTGGCGACAGGCCATCTCCACAGCTCAGTAACAGGAGAGATGCCAGGTACTGCTTCTCAGAAGCAGCCATTTCTCACACAGCAACAAGCATTTTTCTCAGGGAAAATTAGGCCAATTTCCAAAGACAGAAAATAAGAATCACACCATTCAGCACAGAAGACGATACTGGATGTGCCTGAAAGCAGCAAATGGAATGGAATTCATCTGTGAACATCACGATCATAATCAAAACAATCAATTCTTCATTAAAGCATGCCATTTCTAAACAGTGAGAGTTAAAATCCAGAAATCAGAATAATTGGCACCCAAGAAAACAGAAGTGGTCTTAGTAGGGATATGGAGGCCAAAAGAACAGAAATTCAAGTTTCAGAAGTGAAGGAGAGATGAAATAAAGGGAGAAAAGGAGAAAGCCTTCTAGCAAAACTCTGCTCAGTCTCCTTTTACCCACAATTTCTGAGCTTAACACCTTACCCCTGCAACCTGTCAGAGTCTGGAGGAAAGTTGCAGAGCCTCTCTTTAATGAAAATTTCCTCAGGTTCCTCCAGGTCACTGTTATGGTTTACACCTAAAATGACCCCTTAGAAAAGCAATCTCCTGGATACAGCACTGACTGATTCATCAGGCCCGATACTCATGGGTGGAGTCATCCACTGAAGACTCTATAGCGACTGTGTTGTTACGGCCGGGCTGGAGGTGGTCCCAGAAGGACCTACTGTAGCCTTGCTCCCAGCATCTCCCTCCTCCATCTGCCGCTGGGCCACCATGACATGAGGAACTTTCCTCTCCCATGCCAGTTATTTTGCCTGGGAGCCAGACAATGTGGATTGAACCTACTGAAACCATGAATCAAAATAAACCTGTCTTCCTTCGGCTACAGGTGTCAGTTATTTCACCCTAGCCATAGAAAAGTGACTAATGCAGTAAGTTTGGTCAGAATCCTCTCTTCCTCATGATATATCCTCTTAGGACTGTCCTCTCCCTCTCCCTTGTCTATCAGTCTTCACTTGCTTATGTTGAATTCAGACTTGAGCCATGCTCTATACTGGTATTTCTCTCCCTGTGTTGCCACAATAGTTCCCAAATAAAATGTTATGATAGTTCTAAATACTGAACAGCCTGGTTTTTCTTTAGCAAAACAAATCCTTCTAGAAGCAGTATATGTCCTTCTTAGATGCAATGCAATTCTATTTCTTTTTTTTCTGCCTATTAATGTTCTGTTACACTAATTTCCTTACCCAAAAAGGGCTCAGGGCCCATATTTTGGAGGCCTGGCTTCACAACCGGGTCATACATTTAATCTCACTGTGACTCTTAGGCAAATCTCCTTCTCTTTACCTCTCTTTGTCTCCTGCAGATGCCCCCAGCATGATCCAGGAGCCCAGCTCTGCACTGGTGCAATGCATCCCCACAGCACTGCTCCTCTGGGGGCTGTGTGGTTTTTACCATCTGTGCTGAGCAGCTCTCTCGCTCACTGCCACCAGTCAGCACGTGCTACCCCCCCCCCCCCGGTACAATGTCTACCAGGAACCCATACTGCTTTGGTCTCCAGGGACAGGTTAACATTCTCAAAGGATAAAGAAAAGTCTTCTCTTCCGTAGCTCCCACAGGCCTATCAGCCTTAACCTACAGCACTGCTGGGTGACATGTGAGATGCTTATAGGCCTAAAAGCTCCCAGCAGCACCTCCAGCCCAAGCCTCTGCCTCTCACAGGTGACAAACTCAGCCCCAGTTAACAGAGGGGGCTGAGTCAGGCAGTGTCTTCTTGCTACAGACACCTACTGGTATTAAGGACAGTCCCCAGTGGAACACATACATTTGTAGAGTCTTAGATTGAGAAGACTTGCTTTATACAAGGCCTGGAAGACTTGTAGCTGCCCACAGCTAGTAAACTTAGCTTGGGCAGCTCAGTCCATATAACCAACAAAAAATTACTCACAGATTTATCTGCCCAACAATACCTGGCATCGAGACTCAGGACCAAGAATTTGGCCAAATAGCTGAGCAAATTAAGACACCTGCAAGCTGTTGCAGGGGTTGGGGGTTCAATCCCTGGGCCTGCCATGCCAGCCCCGCCCCTGGGGTGTGCTGAAAAGGCAATTGAGACTGGGCATGGTGGCACATACCTGTAATCCTAGTTTTTGGGAGGCTGTAAATAGGTGAATCACTACAAGTTCAATCTAGTAGTGACACCCTGAACAACAACAACAAAAAAGACTCAGGACCAAATGAAAAAGGGCAGGAGTTGGAGGAATTGCGGAATTGCCCCTGATCCAGAAAAGCACTCCTCTTTCATTGGATGATTTTTTCCATTTGGATTCCCACCCACCTCGTCCTTTCACCCCCAAGCAAGGGCCCACACACACAGGGCTAGGGTCTTGCTTCTCACCTGATCACCCACATGGAAGCCCTGGAGCTGCTGCCTGCAGAAGTGCAGCCAGAGGAAGTTTCAGATACCTTTAGGGCAAAACATAGGAAAGAATAAGGTGGGAGCAGAGAATCACAGTGGCTAGGGAGGCCCTGGGAGGCCCTCCTGCCTTGGCTCCCCACACTGCTGCTGCACCCCAACCCCCTCCCCTACCACATTTTTTCCTAGTCCGCTTGGCTCCCTGATAACAGATAAAAGGCTCTTTATTGATGTGAGAGAAATTGTTCTCCACTGTGGGCTGCATAAATATCCTATTATCCATAGGAAGCAATTTATTTGCTCAAATAGCCAACTCTCTCATTTTGTTTTAACAGGCTGGTTCTCTATCGAAATAACTCTGCACCTTTGAAAAGACTATTTTCAAAGCCTCAACCTGGCTCCAGCTTGAGAAATAAATCTGAAATCAGCCAAGGCAGACTGACCTCATCCCAGCCTCTAATATTAAAAGGGCAGCTCAGAAAAGGGAAATAATTGCTTTAGGAATTCTACCTAGAAACTCGGCCCCACAGGAGTTACAAGAGAATAAGCTATGCCAGAGCTCGTGTGTGGATGGGCACATGACCACAAAAATCACCCTGGGGTCTCCTATAGGGAAGGCAGCCTGGCTGAGAGTCGAGGCAGGAGCTGAGGGGCTGGTTGCTCTGTGGATTTCTGGTTCATGATGGCAAATGGGACAAGAAAGGCAAGATTGTGACCCATCAGAGAAACAAAAGATTATGCAACATACAGGCTGCACTAAGCAGGGCAGAACTGGGGAGAAACCAGGTTGCAACTGGACAAAGCACCGCCAACCAAAACCCACTTTTGTGAAATTAAAAAGTAGAAAGAATCAAATTAGAAGGGACGGCCCATGCCTCAACCCAGCAAAGGCAAACCTAAGCCCTGCAGGAGGCTGAGACAAAAGGATCACAAGTTCAAGCCCAGCCTGGGTAACTTGACAACTTGGCAAGATCCCATCTCAAAAAGAAACCAACAAAACTATATTAAGGGCTGGGGATATAGCTCAGTGCAATAGTCCCAGGTTCAAGTCTCAAAATCCTAATTAAGTAAAGACATTAATAAAGTAGAAAAAATTAAAATGACAACAATTAGATGGCAAAAGATCCTTCTAAAGAAGAACTGAAGACAGATTAATACTTTTTCTAAATGAAAAAATGTTGAGAAAAAACTTCTAAAAATGAATTATTATGTGATAAAGAGATATTTTCTGGTATTTAATGGATTGTACCAGAATGCCCCAATACAACAATGGAAAGAAACACATACTTTCCCAGGAGGAAAAATAAGCATCACTACGAATGAGGTACATAGAATTCTATCTCATCATTAACTTTTCAAGAATGGTATTTCTTACTGTTAATTTTCTTGTGTACCTGAGTGTCCTCATAGTGCGCTATGTCTCATTTATAACATTCCTATCCAGTTAATAAATGTTTGTTGAATGTCTACCACATGCTAGCCCTGTCCTGGAAGCTGGAACTCACCTGAGAGGAACCAAGACCCCTGACGCTCATGCCACAAGTGTCTGCATGCCACGGTCTGCAGAAGTCAAGAGGGTGGTGCGTAGGAAAGGGACAAGTGCTAAAGAAATTGAGGAGAGAAGCACGCAGCTCTGCACAGCTGTGGGGAGGCCAGAGGAGCAGGTTACAATTCAAAGCCAGGGGTCAGGGTGGCCATACATAGCAAAGCCCTGAGTAGTGACCTCAAGCAAAGGCCGCAGCCACTGCTGTGGAAGGAAGGGTGCTGCAGAGACAGGAGCAGTCAGCACTCAGCTCCATGGTGAGCACAGGTGTAGCATCAAGAAGAAGGGCAGGGAGATGGGATGGGAAGAGAAACAGAGAGGGCCAGTGGGCAAGCAGGCAGGTAAGGCCTCGGAGGCCCTGGCCAACACTTTGGGTTTTACTTGGAGTGAGGTAGGAGGCTTAAAAAGGATGTCCAAAAGATGGCATCTGGAGTGTGAGAAAAGGAAGGACTTCAGGGAAACACCAAGAATGTTGTTTCAAGAATCTGTGAGGAAGGACAGAAAAACTGGCTGGACAGACCACAGGCCTGGTCTGGTGAGGGAGGGAGGAAGGAAGGAGGGAGGGAGGGAAGGAGGGAGGGTAAGCAGCTCTCCCACACTGCTGATACGAGTGAAAATTGGTACAACTGAACAGCAGGAGGCAGAGATCTTCAGCATATAGACTTTGGACCCTGGTTAGAACAGCTCTTAAACAGATATTTTTTGTGATAATCATAAAGTTTTAATTGAGAGAAATATGCTGACCTAAGTTGGAAATATGCTAATTAGGAGTGAAATGGTATGATCTTGTCAGTCAAAAGGGGTAATCAATAAAACCTGATATAGAGAGCTTTGAAAAATCACCCGAGCTTCATGACTGTCCCTCAGGGTTCCTATTCCCCAGTCTCCTTTGAGAATGTTGCCTCCATCACCACAAATGTCCTTAAGAGTGCTCTCTCTTTGTCTGCATCATTCCATTTGTGGGGATTTATCCTAAATAAGAGGCGTGTACAAACGTCTACTCATAGAGGTATTATCGAGGCTTTCCTTATATTAACAAAAACAGGAAGCCACAAACAATTGATGATGTTGACCTAAATAAATGATACTAAAGTCATTCACTGAAATCACTAGAAAGAGCAGAGCTTGGTATGACATACACGCAAGTTTGATATGTGACAAGAGCATTGCTTCAAAGAATTTGGAAAGGATTCCATAACCAATATAAAGACAATTAGAGAGATACACCGAAAATAACAATGAAACTGTATTCCACACTTTATAGTAAAATACACTCTGTAGAAAAATGAAAGATTAATAGCAGTAACTTTCAACTGCAGCAGAAAGGACTCTGAGGAAAATGTTTCTTATAATCTCAGGAGTGGGTGAGCCATAGAGCTCAAAAGACATAAAATAAAAAGCCAGTGAATCTATATAAACATTAAAAACTTTCCTGTGGCAAAAAGTGAGCTAATACTAAATAAAAATAGTTGTCAGGGGGCTGGGGAGATAGCTCAGTAGAATAAGCGCTTCCCTGGCAAGCGCAAGGGTCTGAGTTTAATCCCCAGTTCTGCAAAAAATAAAAAATAGTTTCACATTACAAAAGAGAAGGCACTTTTCCTCATATTAAAAAAAAAAAAAAAGCACAGATATCAATAACAAAAAGACCAAGATTCGGAAAGCAAAATGTTCAAAGAAAATGTGCAGCTGCTCTCAGGACAGGAACCACAGCGGCTCCCGAGCGCACGCAGCAGCGTTCAGCCCCCTTTTACCACTTCTACAAAGAGACATGCAAACGAGAGGCGAAGGCGAGTGGAGATCAAGAAGTCCGACAGCACACGGCAAGGGCAGATAAGGCTGCAGGGAAAAGTGTCTCAGACGCCAGCGGAGAGGGGGTGAATTAGGAGGAGCCCTTTGAAGTGCAATTTGGCAATCTATATTCAGATTATAAATGCATACTTAATGCAACAACTCCACCTCCAGGGTGTGTGCCTCAAGCAAGCATACTCACACGTGTGGAGTCCAGTGTGAGCCAGGATAATGGTGCCAGTATTGCTTGTGTGCACATACATGCACACGCACGCACGCACACACACACACACACACACATGTACATGCGCACACATGAGAATTTACTGGTATTAGTGAATTATTATTGCTTCTGTTGGTGTGATACTCATATTTTTAACTCCTCATGTCTTTGGAGATACATATGAAAATAATTACAGACAGATTATATAATTTGGATTTGCTTCCAAATAACAGGGAGGAAGGGTCTTGAATATGGGGTGCAGATCAAGGGTGGTCACAAGTTAGAATTGGGTGATGACCCATGAGTACTCTTGATAGCGAAATTTTTTATAACAAAACCTTATCAGTCATTTTTAATTGACTGGTCAGAATCAATTCATCTCCCCATTCATGAAAACTGGTTGAACGCATTATGATACACTCACAGAATGAGCGTGCTGCGTTGGGAAGAATAAACTATTCATATCCTGACGTAGGGTGGACTGCAAGATGGCAGTGAAAAAGCCAGCTGCAGAACAGCAGGTGTCCACTGCTACCAGGTGTGTTTTTAGAAAATGAAAAGACAGCACACAATCCTGATGAATATAAGATTATCTGTGGATGAAAATGCAAGAAAACCCAACTCTGGCTGTTCCAGGGAAAAGGAATCAAGTGACGACGGGAAGGACAAGGAGAGCAGGGACAGTCACACGGTACACACTGTTCTATCCTGTGAAATGCCTACTGTTAATGCATGACCTCTTCATCTAAGAACATCAATTGTATGATTAAAAATGTATGCTAAATGCCTACTAGGAGTGGTTACTGAAGGATGGGTGATGGGTGATTATTAATATTTCCATGTATTTTATAAGGAACATGTATTTTTAAGGAATTTAGGGAAGAGAAGCTCATTTCATAAGAGAAATTTCTGGAAATGACTTAATCGAAGGGTATGTCAAGCACCAGATAGATGGAAACCACTAACCCGCAGTCCCCTGACCCTGCCAGAGCTTGCTTGTTCCAGGACCACGCCTTCCCATGCATGCGGCACCCATGGGTGGTCAAGGCCCAGGCTAGGATAGTACAGGACGTGGACTGAGATCCGGCCCTGACATGCAGCACCCTGGATAAGGCAGGGAGAAGAGAGGCAGAAATACAAAGAGGGCACAGTGAGATCAGTGCTTTAATATCCACAGCTTAAGTAGCTTGAAGAGGGTCAAGGGAGGAAGCTAAGTTTGCCGTGGGAACACATGAGATCCTTAAAGATGGAAGGTAATTGGATTCAAGATTACATGGAGATGATTCAGTCTGGTGTCAGTAATAAAGTGCCTGACCCCATTTGTTAATTGGCCTCCCTTGGGGATTGGGCCCTGAAACGTGCTTAAGTATCCATTGTCTAGTTTGGTGTTGAGCTAAATCGACTTCTCTTCCTCTCCACTGTGGCTCAGAGCAAGAGTGTTGCTCCAGTTCCTGAATCTCGCCATCATTCTCAGTGAACTCAGTACCCCTAGCCATCTGGTCCAAAAGCCTCGCTTGATGCTGCTCACTCATCCCACACATAGGCGCATTCTGCTCCTTTTCATCACCCAGCGTAGCTCCTGCTCTCAAATCCAAAGCTCCAAAATTCCACTCCCAACCGTGACCTGATACGTCTCCAAGCCCGTCCCTCTGGTCTTCTGCTCTACAGCCTTCCAGGATCGTGACTCTTAGCACTGAGCTCTTCACCGTCTTCCTCCACCGTCTTCCTTCCTTTCCCAGCTCAACTAGCAAGTCACCTGGAGCCGCCCTTCCCCAGGCCCCTGCTCCTGCACCTCCTGCTTCCCATCCTGCGCACCCCTGGGGCCAGCCCTGCCGCCTGGCACAATGCCGTCCCCCCATTGAGGTCTTCATTATCCTCTCAAACCCCCAATTCTATCCCCCAAATCCATTCCAAGCTGTGGAAAAAAAAATGTAGCCTTTCACATTATAGGAAATGAAGTAAATCAGGCAACCAAAAAGAAATGTGTTTGCATACAGGGATTTTATTTTTAAAGTTGATGTCATAGAGGCCTTCGAGACAGCCCAGTGGTCTAAAGCGCCTGTTTAGGCAAGCTTAGGCAAAGCACAGGGACTGCGATCCAATCCCTGGCACCACATGCCGCAGCAGCCCCACCCCAGGGTGGGCTGAACTGGCCACAAAAAAAAAAAATAAAGGAAGAAAGAAGTTGATGTCATAGAAGTAGAAAATGCAAGGGCTGGCAGTGTAGCTCAGCAGACTAAGCACTTGCTTAGGTAAGTGTAGGGGCCAGGATTCGATCTCTGGTTCTAAATGCCGTGCAGGCCCCGCCCTCGGGTGCATCGAGCCCCTGAAAATGCAACCGTCACTAGCACTGTCAGCAGGGTAGAGGCAGAGGGAGGATAGTACGGGAGGGCAGCAAAATACGAGCAACGGTTTCTAGTGGGCTACCGCACAGGAGGATAGCTACGGTTGACAACAGCAAAATATGCACTTCAGAACAGCTAGCGAAGGGAATTTTCAGCGTTCCCATGTAAAAAAGCACATACACAGGAAGTAAGTGAATGTCAATTAACCTGAACCAATTTCTGTAAATTAAGTAATATATTTTGATAAATATAAATAATAGATATATTAGCACTGGGGATAGAGTGCCTTTGCACTGAGCTACATCCTCAACACTTTTTTTTTTTTTTTTTTTGAAACAGCGTCTCGCTAGGTTGCTAAATTACCCCAGCTGGGCTTGAACTTGCAATCCTCCTGCTTCGCCCTCCCAAAATGCTAGGATTTAAGACACCCATCATCCCTCCCTGCTTAAAATACATATTTTTTTTAAAAAGAAAGGAAAATGTGGTTCTCCAGTTTGATTTTTAGAGAAGAGGTGCTCAGTAAAGAATGGTTATCATTTTTCACCTTCTCTGAAAATTCACTGACTATAAAACCCTTTCTTGTTTTCCCTTCGGCTTGTTCCAGACTTACTCAATGGCTCTCCTCAGACTCCCTCTACCTCATCCATCTCCTGACCCTTTGCTGTCCTGTTCCCACCAGAAGGACTCAAATAAGTCTTCTTTAGAGCCACAGAAGCCCAAGGCTTTGCCTGTGAGCTGGCCACAGAGACCAGGAGTGGAGGTACACTCCCGTAATCCCAGCTCTGGGGAGTCTGAAAACAGGAGGGTCACTATGAGGCCAGCCTGCAAGGTGAGTCCCTGCACCAAATACAATAAAAAAAAAAGAAGACCAAGGCTTGAGACCACTTGCAGATAAGCTCTTACTTTCCACATGCACAGCTTCGAAGACATGAGTGCAGCCTGGTCTCCCAGTGGTGGCCACTGGGTTACAGGACATACACTGAACACATAAGGAATGTTTTTTCCTTTCTTTCTTTTTTTTTTTTTTTTCTTTGTTGGAACCAGGGATTGAACTCAGGCCCTTACACTTGCCAGGGAAGCACATATTCCACTGAGCCATCTCCCCAGCCCTCCACATAATGAATTGAACTGAAAATTCAGTATGAAGCAGTCAGGAAGAGAAAAAAAAAA
>PVKA01046834.1:0-14687 GCA_004027165.1 Ctenomys sociabilis
TTTTTTATTTTATTGAAGTACAAATATCAATCAGACAGTTTCAAGACACCTTAACGACAGATTCGATAAATTAATACATTGCAAACTGTTTTCATAATGTTTTGGTATCGTAATAATAATAATTTTAAAAAGACCTTACGTAAGTTGGTTGTGTTGGCATGCCCCTTTGTAATCCCAGCACTTCAGGCTGAGGCAGGAGGATCACATGTCCAGTTTGCTGAGGCCTTCCTATACCTTGTATTACATAGATTACTGTTATGCCTGTGCAAACAGGCAAGACTGTTGCAGGACCAGGACTCTAACTGATCTGTACCTACAGAAATTGTGACACTCATGCTGGCCTGGAGAAGAAACAGAGGCTGGCCATTCATAAAATCAGCAGAAGAACATTTATTTTAGAGTTCTTGTGTTAAGAATCCTTAAAGGTATAGCCAAATTTTATTGAGATTTTGTCAACAAGGAGGAAAAAATAGCTTTTGTTGGTAGTGGTTCAACATGAAACTTGGTCAGCAAAAGTTTGTTCTACCATTGTTATGAGTCACCTGTACTTTAGAGCTCACAGCTCTTTATTCCCATTCCTCCAGATAAGCAGATGGGCATTTGTCTTTTAGCTATTTTAATTAGTAAAAAAAAGGGGTTTTTTTATTTTATTTTATTTTTTGCAGTACTGGGGATTGAACTCAGGACTTATTCTACTGAGCTGTCTCCCCAGCCCCAGTAAAATGGTTTTTAAAATACCAAATAAATACTAAAAAATACTGAAATAAAATTCATTTTATAGTGAATACTTTCTAAAGAAGCAGATAAGTTTTCAACCTCTTCATGCTTTTAAACTCATAAAGGTTTGATGCATTATTATATAGAAATTAATTTTCCAATGAGGTAATTTGAGCATAAGTATTATTACAAGTAGGATTTTTATGTATTTTGCATTTTTTTTGCCACTACTGTTGCTTACACATGAGTTTCTGTAGTGTTACTGTGAAAGCTAAAAAGGATTATCTTTGGTACCTCATATATGAATAAAGTAGTCATGAGGAATCATTGTTTAGTACTGAACATACCACATTAACATGCCAGTCAATAGCTTCAGCCTTCTAACCCAAAAATCCAAAATGCTCCAAAAGTCGAAACTTTGCAGCAATGGGCATTCCATCCTAAGGGGAAAATTCCACACTGCTTTCATGTGATAGTTTGTAGCCAAAAGAGAGGTCCACTAATGATGCTGTATGGTTACTTTCAGGCTGTGTGTGAAAAGTATTTCATTTATGAAGAATTAATGAGGGGCCAACAAGGTAGCTCAGTAGAGTAAGTGCAAGGTCCTGAGTTTGATCCCTGGTACTGAGGGGAGAAAAAAAAAGAATCAATGAATTTTGTGTTTATATGTGAGACCTAGCCATAAGATATCTCATAAGCAAGTGTAGATATTCTCAAATCTCCATAGTACCTCTGATTAGAAGTGTTTTGTAAAAAGGATGAAAACACATAACCTGAACCTGCTGGCTTTCATTTTATTCTTTTTTGTGGGTTTCGGGCCCTGGGCAGCTGCTTATCCCTACTGAATCAAAGGCTATTCTCCCCCACCAGCTTAGTCTCATGGTTTTGATTTTAAAGTACTAAACTGGTAAATCTCAATAAAACCTATACTTTTTATTCTGTGTGTCCAAGAAAAGACATCGTCAATAGCAAGCGCAAAGTATAGTTTCTCTGGTTTTGAAATAACTTCAGCCTGTTTGGTATATGTGGTCTGTTCTTCTGTGTTCCAACTAAAGTATCTTTCTTTACCTAGGTTACTCACTATAAACAGTATCCACCCAACACAAGCAAAGTTTATTCATACTTTGAGTGCCGTGAAAAGAAGATAGAAAACTCCAAAGTAAGGAAGGTGAAATACGAGGAAACAGTATTTTATGGGTTGCAGTACATTCTTAATAAATACTTAAAAGGTATTACTTTTCTAGTACATTTATAATTTTTTGTGTAATTTCATATTTTCCCCATATTGTTATAGTCAGTGTGTGTGTGTGTGTACATATATAAAGTTTCTATATTTATATGTAAAACTTGAAGTAACTTTTTGAGTAATCCAATTTCAATGTCTCATTACTTTAATTCATAATAGCAAACCTTTTAAGAGCTTTCAGTGATATAAACAGCCTGCTACAGCACGCTTGCCATAGGTTCACCACTGCTTTACCTGCATAGGGGTTCTTTTGGAAATTTTTTAATCTTAATTTGAACTTGTTAAACTTTAGAATTCAGTGTGTATAGTTGGTTATTCTAAGTATGAGAAAGCTTTTCTGAAACTGTTAAGTTATGGAGTAAAATTAGAAAAGTTAGTAATATTTAGAGGCTAATATATTTAGTAATTAATATAAAGCTAAAGATTTGTTATTTACCTAGAACTTCATTTTAAATTATGATAGAAATTATAACTCACATAGTTTTATACTGATATATTTTACCAGAAAACCCAGTTATTTCTGTGCCTTTTTTTTTCTTCTTCTTCTTTTATTGGAAAGGCCATTTTTAGTCTATTTCATTATGGTGTTCCTAGGAAAGAACCATTCCCAAAGGGTATTTTTTGTTATTTTATTTTGGGGGGTGGAGTTTGTGGTACTGGGGATTGAGCTCAGGGCCTTGTGCATCTAGGCAAACACTCTGCCACTGAGCTGCATCCCCAGTCTATCCCAAAGATGGAAGTTTTGAAGTAAAATTAATTTCAGAATGAGTATAGACCAAATTTAATTTCATTAAAATGGTAACTTTTCCATAATCTGTTTTAAAATCAGATAGTTACACTATACAGTTGAAAACCTTGCCTAGATAGCAGATCTATTTTGTGCCAAGATTGCCCAAGATACTTTAAAGAAGTTTACTAGTTGTGTTGTTTGCCAAAACTGATGGTGTGTTTTATTTAATTTTACTCAGGATAAAATCCAGAGCCTCACACATGGTAGGCAATTGCTCTACCCCTCAGTTGCACACTTAGCCCTTAATGGTATATTTCCACAGCTTAAAAACTGGATTAAATACATGCAATTAACATAACTAAAATGTGCACATCACCCACTCTAGGGCAGCATTATTGTAGATGGTTCTGTGCCTACACTTGTTTATTTCTTGCAGCCATCCTGTAAGCAGGTACTTTCCTATTATCTTTGTTTTATAAGAAAAATTAGATGAAATTGTATGGAGGTAAAAATTTAGTAATTGAAAATTACAGACTTACCAACCCTAAATATAGCACAACCTTTATGGATAACATAAAAAGTTTCACCTAGAAAACATATGAAGGTTTTTGAATCCTCTGAAAGAATATCTGAATTAATATTTAATTTATTGTGTTTTTTCTAAATGTAAATAATACTTTTTGTTTTATGTTACCTGCTTTTAAAATAAGTTAACATGCTTAAAGTGATTGGAAGTAGAAATCCCTTTTCTGACTCTGCTGTTAGCTGAGTCATATAACTTCTCATTATTTATTCCATAGAATGACTAAAATAGCTAAAGACTTTAAATCTATAACAGTTCAACAATTCAAAGATTGTCTCTAGAACTATAAACTGGACATGTGTATCCTTGTAGGTAAGGTTGTAACCAAAGAGAAAATCCAGGAAGCCAAAGAGGTATACAAAGAACATTTCCAGGATGATGTCTTTAATGAAAAAGGATGGAACTACATTCTTGAGGTAAAAAAGTAGTTTCCTGTTTTGATATGTTTTAATTCAGTTTCTTGCAAAGGCAGTTGAGGAAAAGATTGGACTCTATTTGTGATCTGAGTGCAATGTCTTTTTTAGATATTCTTGTAAAAAGCTAGAGTTTGGTGTTTTCTTCCCCCTAAGTGCAAATCATGACCGTAGAGTTTGTAGAACATCTAAGTAAGTGAATTATAATTTGAAGAACATTTTTAGGGAAAGTAGTTTGATCCATTCTTGAAAATCCACCTAAGAACATGCAATTATTAAAGACCACCAATAATTTTATAAGGGCATGGTATTTGACATTTTCAAAATGTAGCTCTGTTTCCTTGACTGAAACTAGGTGCTGTGAATCTATAACTATAAAATAATTGTGCAATGTTTCACCTGCTGAATAGGTAAAATGGCTTTGTAGCAAAACATAAATATTATTTTTTATTTTATTGTGTAATATTATATCTAGTTTGTTCGAATCTGTTGCTTAAACTTCTGAGGTTTTGAAGACATGAGGACTGCATTGTAACAGTGAATGTCATTTGCTGGTTTCTATAATACACATGGAATCTGATGACATCTCAGTGTTAGGTGTTATATCTTAAAACGCAAGTCTTGCATGTATTAAAATAATGAGTTTTAGAGCCAGGTGTGGTGGCATATGCTGTGCCATCCCAGGGGGTCGAGCTGGTCACCAAAACCAGGTATAATGGCACATACCTATAATCACAGCACTGGGGAGGCTGAAAAAGGAGGATCACAAGTCCAAGCTGCATAGCAAGACCCTGCACCAAATAAATTAATTAAGAGATTAAAAATTAGCATCAGTGCCTAAATTGTTAGTAATGGTAATTAATTTTAGTAAGCTAGGGATAGTCTGACTAGATTATTGCTAACAATAACAACTCCACTGAAATTTCTGTAATACATAAGTTCAGTTTCTATTAGATGTAAAGGGTCTTAAGCAGCAGGTGAGTTTCCTGTGCTAAATGAATGAATTTATTACTGTTTCCTACCAGAAATACGATGGGCATCTCCCTATAGAAGTGAAGGCCGTTCCTGAGGGCTCTGTCATTCCCAGAGGAAATGTTCTCTTCACAGTGGAAAACACAGATCCTGAGTGCTACTGGCTTACAAATTGGATTGAGGTGAATAACCATTGCTGTTGTTGTTTTTCTTAATAATTGTTGATTTAAAAAAAATTAAACTAGGGTTCTAGTTGAGAATTTGCTAATAAAACTATAATCTCCTGCAATTTACTTATCTTTTCCAACCCTTCTCTGTAAAATGACCATTGGATAATTGAATCGTTAAGGTTCTTTCCAGTGAAATCTAATGTTCAGTGATTTTATAAGTCAAATTATTACTTTTAAAGTTCAGTTAGCTCCCTTTTTGTTTTAATTCTAAATTATATTAGAACAAAATCAGAAAAATAGCACAAGTATATTTTTAGTAACTTAAAAGACATCTTACGAATATTCTGTTCCATTTAGACTAGAAGAATATTGTCCTGACTTTTATTATTTTTTTTTTTATTTTTAGGGAAGGGTCTACAGGGTGTTCAGGCTCTCATTACTAGATCAGACTCAATGATGCACCTGTGTACAGCCTCCCAAGAGCTGGGATTACAAGAGTGCGCCACCACACCTAGTCTCAATTGCTGTCTGAATGCATCCTGCAGAGCAGGCCCAGGAATCAAACCCCTGGCCCCTGTGCCTCCTTGCAGGTGCCTTAATCCACTGAGCTATTTGGCTGGCCCATGTCCTGACTTTTAATAACTACTTCATTCTTCTCTGATATGATATTTTTTAGCTTCTCATCTAAATACAAACAAGATTGACTGTTCATTATTGTTTAATTTCTAACTATAAATGAGGATATATTCTGAGCTGCTGGTTTACATTGTAAGGCAGTTTTGATTTTCCTTTGGTGTATACCTGAAGTAACCATGGGCTTTTCGTATAGTCAGTCACATTGTGGTAAGTCTACTCAGCTTCTCAGCTGTGTGGTGTGGATTCTGTCTGTAAGAGGGGAACCCTAGGAAGTAACTAAAGACACCAACTCTCAGTCCAAGGAGTGTTTATTTACTTGTTACAACTCATTCTTTACTTTGTTGATTAAAATAATTTATGTTGTAGAATAATATATTTAAGTTTGACTTCCAAAAAACCTTAAAAAGTTGGAAAATTAAGAAGACCAAGAATATGTTTGAAGTACACATTACTAAATTACAGGAAAATTAAACATCATTACATACTTGTTAGACCATCAGCTAATAACAGGCCAATAATAGGCTCAGGAAAAATGGACAGTTCACTATATTTTAAAATGATCTATACTATATACTAAAACTTTTGAATTGACTGAACTCAGTTTCTAATAGATCATATCTTTAAAATAAAAAATTACTCTGAGTGCATAGCTCATCTTCCTAATCAATATTCCTCTTCAGTAGGATGTTTTTGTGGAGGTAGAAGAAATTTACCCTATTTTTATTAATTCCCAACCTTAGGTTATACCTTGTATTTGAAATATTATCAGATCCAACACATTTGTTTATAAACTTGAAGCTATTAGTAATTTAAAACACCTTAAATAACAGCACCAGATAGTATTTCTTTCAATTCCCAGTTTATGTTGAAAGTTACTAATAATTGTTCACTCATTGTTTTTCACCTGATAGTAGTACATGAACTTTAAAATACACTAAGATTACTGAGTTGCTGTTATTTTCCATATCAGAAGAAACCTCACTCCTCCCAAGAGATTTCAAAACAGGAGAGCCTAGAAGCTCTGGCAGAACAAAAGAAAAAAGGGTGACTAAAAACAATTCCACTGATGGAATGCCATTTCACAGATGAGGAAACTGAGCCCTAAGAGGCAAGCAGACAAGGGAGTAGTACAGGCACAGCACTTCTTCTGCACCATACTATTCACTTTGAGAAGCCCTTATTTTACACATTGGCATCATAATGGATAGTTCTTAAAAGAAATTCACAATTTCATTTACCTTAGGTTTCAACTAGGCTTTTACACAAATTGCTGTTTTAGAAATTTTCAGCAAGGCCTAGTTCATCAGACCTTGGATTAACCTGGACTGACTTGCCTTTTTTCCTTGCTTACACCTACAGTGATCTTTTAAAAAGGGAAATGATTTTGGTAAGAGTATAATTTAAGCTGATTTTGTTGGACTATGGAAGGAAATGTGATGTGAAGGATCACTGTGTCTGATAGTTATTTTTCTCCTACCCTGGCATTTTTCGAGGGGTAAGGTCAATCTTCTACCTTTATGACTCCAAGTAGAGTTTTTCACATTATGTTTTATATCTTTCTGATACTCCTGCATAATATTGATAAATGAGCTGAATGAAAATGTGAGAATTGATTGAATTAAATTCAACACGTGCTTATTGAGTATAAGCAGCATAGAAAAGAATGATAAGTACAAAAATTAGCATAAGATTTGTCTTACTAAGGGCCCGGAGTATCAGATGGTAATTCATTCTTACCTTACATATAATACCATACAGAATTTATGCTGTGCTGGGACCTGGTACCAGAAAAAGAGGTAATTCTGTCTAAACAACTGTGAAACAGAAAAAGACGTTTTTTTTCCCCCGGAACCAAGGATTGAACTGAGGCCCCTATGTTTGCCAGGGAATTGCTTATTCCTCTGAGCCATCTCTCTGACCCGAGGCTAACTTTTAATAAGGATACAGTGCTAAGCCACAACACCATGTTTTAAGAATGACACATAATTCAGGGAGGGCTGCAGTGTAGTGTTACAGGAGACAAAATTGAGGTAGTAAACTCAGCAAGCTTATAGAAAGCCTCAGCTCTTCATGAACAGTAGATGGCCATTCAGAGCTTTTAAGGCATGAGGCAGCCTGAATAACACTTGCACTAGAAAGGTACCAAGTAGAAATAAAAGAGTAAGTCAAAGAAGCTGAATATTAGGAAAAGAAGAATCCTAGCCATGGGCAGAGGGCTCAGAAGGGAATTTCAGGAGCAGAATGGTCTGAGTGGAAATAATCGGTTATAAAGCATGAGTTTTAAGTTTCCATCAGCTTCATATAACCCCAAAATTTCATAGCTTAACACGGCTGTTGTTTCCCCTGAGTCTGTTGCCTACTAGTTGGCTTGGACTTCTCTGTGTCTGTCTGGCTGAGCAGTCAGCCAGGGATAGGCAGCCTGAAGCGGCTCCCTCCTGTGTCAGCTCAGGTAGCAGCTACAACCAGGACCCACTCATTGACCAAGGCTTCTTCCCAGCATCTTAGTTCTAGTAAAATAACAGTGAGAGCTTCAAAGCCTTGAAACCAGGGCTTTGAAGTCAGACAGCATAATTTCAGCCACATCATTTTGGTCAAAAACAAATCACAGAGATAGCCCTGAGTTGTCATGGTACGGTATTTTTTTTTTTTAGGTAACCAAATTGATGAGCCTGAGATTAAGTAATGTTTGTATTTGTTTTGACTTGTTTTATTTACTGATCACTTACCTGGTATTTAGTAGAAGTTTATATTATAAAATTTAAGAAACTAAAAATCTTTTTGATATAGCTCAGACATTGTCATTTCACAGTTCTTTCTAAAGTAACTTTGAAACTGCTTCTATTCACATAAGGTTTATAAAATAATGATCTTAGAGTAATAAATTCTGAAATAATTAAGGTGATTGCTGTGATTGAGCTTTAGACTTTCGTTGGAGTTTCCTGGCAATCAAAAGAAAAATATCCAATGGATAAAGCAGGGGTGGAGAAAATACGAACATAGCATTTCTTCCACCTCATTTGAGAACTTGTAGCCACTGGCATTACAAAATGAGACAGTAACTTTGTAGTGGTGTGACAGGCAGAAATGTTTCATGTGCCTTTCTTACAATAAAATATGTTTTAAAAAAAGCATGAAGCATAACTCACTGAACAGACGTCTTTCTTGCTAGGAATGAAGTATCTCAAGTATGTGATTTACCAGTAGTCATACTATATCCAGGACTGCCAGGAGGAGAAAATGAGAAAATTGTTAAGCCAATACTATTCAAAATGTAGCCCATAAACCCATTTGGTTTAGGTCCACGTTAAGGAAAGAAATCTATAACACCTCCTCAGTGGACTAAGCACTTGCATAGGTAAGCACAGGGACCATTCTATCCCTGGCACCATATGCCACACCAGGCACACTGAACCAGTGATGGAATCTAGACATAGTGGCACATTAGGGAGGCAGAAAACAGGAGGATCAATGTAAGTCTGACCTGCGTAATGAGACCCTGCACAAAAAAAAAAAAAAAAAACTTGAAATCTAGACACTTTGAGCAATTTAACATTGCCTCCACATCCAGGTGTGATTGGAGCTCATAAAATTAGCAGTATGGGCAGGTGTAAAATTCTTTTAAAAATTGGTTCTTCACTAGTGCTTTCAAAATATTATTTGTCTTTTTGGAGTTTGAAATAGAAACATGGTAGTTTGAAGTTCTCCACTGACAGTGGTTTGGCATGTCATCTGTTTGTTTCTGTTTTGAGAGCTGTGTACAGTATCCAAAATGCACAAGTTATATATTCTGTGTTCATTTGAAAAGTCTAATTGATATTTTCAGTGTGTAGAAGTACAGGACATCCCTCCAGGGAAAGCTAGGATTTCCCTCAGAAAAAGCCCCATATTTTATGTATTAATTTTTGTGGTTGACTTTGTTACTACAGACTATTCTTGTTCAATCCTGGTATCCAATCACAGTGGCCACAAATTCTAGAGAGCAGAAGAAAATACTGGCCAAATACTTGTTGGAAACTTCTGGTAACTTAGATGGCCTGGAATACAAGTTACATGATTTTGGCTACAGAGGAGTCTCTTCCCAAGAGGTAAGATACTTCAGTGAACCTGATTTAATAAAATGTGGATTGTTAGAGTAGTGCTATAAGTTTTTCAAAATGTTATTGGGATTAACCTTGGTCTTCAGTAGGCCAATTTTGAAATTTCAGAGATTCAGTCAATAGATATATACTGAGAACTTACTGTGGATCAGCTTCTATTCAAGGTATGTAGGATATACTTTATATGTCCTGGTACTTTAATTACTAAGTGGAGGATGGATGGAAAGACAGGAATATGGACATTATAGACATATGAAATAAGCTACAAGAAGGGAAGGCAAGGTAGGAGAAGAGTAGAAGCTGAGGTTGGAGTACCTATGGCATGTGCAACAGCAGGCAGTTTGCTACCTGAAAGCTCTAAAGATGTACCATTACTGGCTAAAACCAATAATCCCCGTGGAGGCTATGCTGAATACCATCAATATGTTTTTTGTTCTTTGGTTTTTTTTTTTTCAATTTTGGTTTATGTTGATTTTCAGACCGCTGGCATAGGGGCATCTGCTCATTTGGTTAACTTCAAAGGAACGGATACAGTAGCGGGAATTGCTCTGATTAAAAAATACTATGGCACAAAAGATCCTGTTCCAGGCTATTCTGTTCCAGCAGCAGAGCACAGGTAAAATTCAATTTGTTTTTATCTTCTTATGTCACACAAATACTGTGATGAAAGAGGCATGTGTGAATGGGTTCAGTAAATGAACGTGTAAAAGATTTTAAAAAGACAGTATAGTTAATACCTTCATACTTATTTTGATAATGAATGTGAACCATGTGCACATTGTCCTAGCTTATACTTAATTAGGCATTTTCGAATGGGAGCAAGCCCTAAAGTTTTTAAGCAAAAAAGTTATGTTTTCAGAGATGTAATTAAAGCGAGTATTTTGATGGAAGTATAGCCAGTCAACTAAAAAAAAAAGAAAAAAACTGAAGCTAGGAATCATACAGAAGTTTTGAGATGATGAGATCCAGAACCAAGTGTTTAAATGAATGGGAAAAAAGCAGACAAATGTGAGCAAAGGCTTAGGCAATAAAATTGTTAAAAGCTTAATCTCAGTTGGAGTTTGTTAGAGAAGAGATTGAGCCAACATTTACAAGCATTGCTGTATTGGTGGGGCCTTGTTGAACACTGTTGCATGTAAGGTTCAAGACTAAGGAAAACAAAAGGTTCAGGGCATTGTTAGCATATAAGCATCGAGGTTATTTTTATTTTTAACTTATGTACATACACCTTTTAAGGATTTGATGTTAATCATATACTAGGTTTTTCACTTATAATTTTGTTTCTAAGCCATAACATCAGTATACCTTACACCTCAGAGTGAAGATGGTATCATCTGAGGGCTTTTCTCAGTGTTCCAGTGAAATGGATACTATGTAGCACAGGGTGAAAAAAAAAAAAATTTAATGGTCTTACACTATGTATTATATTTGAATTTTTAATTTATAAGAATGCTTTAGATATTCTTAAATAGAAATGTCTTAAACAACAGTATAGTAAAAGAGGAGCATTGGACTGAAAATTGAGAAATGTACATTAAAACTGATGTCACTGCCTTTCAGTTCCTCCATCTAACCAAAAGGAGGAAGTAAAGTTAAAGCAGTCACTTAATTTGGTGCTTAAAATTAGGGAAATAGCATGGCTTGAGTTCATTAATCGAATAGAACAAACATTTATGATGTCCATATAAAAATCTTGGTTAAGAATAAGTGTTCTAGAATTTTGCAGAGAAGGCAGTGGGACATGTCTGTGGCCTCCTTCCTAACAAAGTAGCTCTGGAACCAGTAAACCAATACAGGAAACCCTCACTACTGGGGTATTTTTGCACACTGGGAGTCTTTCTCATAGGAAGAAATTACAGAGAGAAACAAGTGCCCCCATGAGAGCAGCGAGCAATACTGACATTTGACAGGTTAGATGGATGAAGCGGTATGTGGTAAAGGTGGAAGAGGAGCCTATTGGTGAAAGATGTGACAGTAGAGAAAGAACGCTTTGGGAAAGTTCACATACTGTGGGGAAAGCAAAGAAGATGAGAGCTAAACACTGACAGATACACACTCAAATAGTGGAATAAAGAGGACAGTAGCAACTCTGAATTTGAAGAGGGCACATCTTTATGTGTATCTTACTTTTCCCTTGGGCCTGCAAGTGCTTACATGAAGCTGTAAACTGGCGTCAAAGCCATTGATAGCCTGTATACTTTCTTTTACTTTTCTCTCTCTCTGTCTCTCTCTCTGTCTGTCTCTCTCTCTGTCTTTCTCTGTCTGTCTGTCTGTCTGTCTCTCTCTCTCTCTCTCTCTCTCTCTCTCTGAAACAGAATCTTACCATGTAGCTCAGACTGGCCTTGAACTCAGTGTATAGCTCCTCTGGGTCCCATCTCAGCAATCCTCTTGCCTCAGCCTCCAAGTGCTGGGATTATAGGCATGTACAACTATGCCTGATATATATGTATTTTCTACAGAAGAATTTGAGGTAAATAGACCTTTTCTGGGTTTCAGACAAGAACAATGTTGGGATCACTGTGTCTTTAGGGTCTTGAACTATACATGTTCACCTGCTATCTGCCATCATATGAGAAAAGGAATGCTCCGGTTCTTTAGGAAAAAAAAATCATATGAAATTACAGATTCTAACTTAAAGTAGTATAGCTTTTCAGACAGTTTTTATATAAATTTATACTTACATGGGCTTTATTGAGCTATCATTCATTATTTCACTGAGAACAAGGAAAGGCCAAAACTATAAAATTACTGAGGAGAAAAGTTGATTGGCATAAATAAATAATAATAATTTTTAAATTCATTACTAAATTTTATGGCTTAAAATTATTCATATGTTAACTAACAAATACTTAAAATTATACATTTAATACTAGACTATTCAGTAAAAAACATTATTGTGGACTTTGGTGGCCATTCTTGCCTAATATTCTTGCCTCTATAACTCATACTCTAGTCTTCATCTTAATTATATTTTCTCAAACGGAATATAAAACTGCTTATTGCTGGCCATTTGAAGCTGTAAGAGGCAAAGAATTAGTTGACTGTATACATGAATGCTAAAGTAATTACCTTTAAGTGTAAGATTTTATAAGGTAAAGAAAAGACAAAATGTGTTCTTGTCCTATTGCTGGTATACTTGCAGTGCCTAACAAAGCCATGGGTATATCTATTCAAATATCCTGGTATAAAGTATGGAAGACATTCAGAACTACTGAAACAGAATGAAATAGCTTTAAAAATTTAAGTTAGTCAAGTGCTGGTTTGGCCAGAATAATACATTTTTATTTTGATGTGCATCAGTTAAACTACATCATTCACCTTCTCTGTGTTGTCGATGATGTGGCATAGTGAATGTAAGATGTGACTATCAGTGCTGTAAGAATAGATAATGTATCTGCCTGAATAAATCTGTATTTTTCTTTTGTTTTCTGTTTCTAGTACAATTACAGCTTGGGGAAAAGACCATGAAAAAGACGCTTTTGAACACATAGTAACACAGTTTTCATCAGTGCCTGTATCTGTGGTTAGCGATAGCTATGACATTTATAATGCATGTGAGAAAATATGGGGTGAAGATCTAAGACATTTAATACTGTCGAGAAGTACAGAGGCACCATTGATAATCAGACCTGATTCTGGAAATCCTCTTGATACTGTATTAAAGGTAAATTTTAATGTGTAACTTAATTATTAAAATGTTTATAGAGCAAGTGTATTAACACTACTCTCAATTTCATTTGTACACTAGGTCAGAGCTTTCTAGATTAATCTTACTTTTTCAGAATTACCTTCCAGAGAGAATAATAGATTTGCCCAAGGTCACACAATAATAGCAAAAAAGGATACAAAAAGTCACAAGATGTTTATGAACTTTTCAAACAGATAAGAGTACTGAATGTATACATTGTTTCCTCCATACCTTTGAAATTAATAACATTATCATTTTAATCCTTTGGTTGAGTCACCAGGTTTATTATGATTTACCTGTTTTCTTTAATCTAAGTCATTATACCTTCAAAATTGTTACTATAGAAAAATACATGTTCAGTATTATATGAAAAAATAATTCAAAAATACTTTTCAAGTATTGGTTCTTCAGAAGTGCTGTTAATTCTCTCTGTATATACATAATTTTTTTTTTTTAATATTTTAGGGAAGGGTCTACAGAGTGTTCAGGGTCTCACTACTAGATCAGACTCATAGGCCTGTTTACAGCTTCCCAAGAGCTGGGATTACAGGCGGGTGCTACCATCATGCCCAGTCTCAATTGCCCTTTTAGCATGCCCCAGGAGCCGGTCTGGCAGGCAAGTCCGGGGATTGAAACCCCACCCCCCAGACCCCTGTGCTTGCTTACCAGCACTTTAATCCACCGAGCTATTTGGCCAGCCCTAAAAGTTGAAAAGTGTTTTTTGTTTGTTTGTTTGTTTTGGCTGGCTCAGGCTGCCTTAAGGGCCTGTCTGGTGATGCAAGTGAAGCTAGGGATTAAACAATGGCATCCTGTGCCTGACTGCATTTGCATGAGCCTGCACTTAAACAACTGAGCTAACCATCAGGCTCCCATTGATTTTTTATTTTTTTTCATTTATTTTATTAAAATACAAATGTGAATCAGACAGTTTCAAGACACCTTAACCATACAGAGTCGATGAATTGATACATTGCAAACTGTTTTCATAACGTTTTGGTATTGTACAAGGTGCATACATGATATTATATTTACAAGTTTTTTTATAGCTGAATTATATCAAAAATTCAATAATTATTTACCTAGTGGATGACCATAGCACTAAAAGCCAACATAATATCCTGTCCAACCACCATTAGTGCAGATGTTGCCTATCATAGAATTATGTAGAAGCACAGCATTATCTATCCCAACTGTACTGTCTATACACACACATTATGATTTTTTCTTTCTACAACTCTTCCTTTGTCTACACCTGTCAAAAGTGGGCACTCCATTGACATTCAACTACCTTAGGTGCTTGAACTCGACACCACAATCCAACACAGTCCAGCATTCTGCAACCATAGGGAGTTATTCAAAGAAATTGTCGACCATATCCATTTATAGCTCAGCTTAATATTATGGGCTCACGATGTATACTTCATTTTTATACTTT
>PVKA01046835.1:0-14686 GCA_004027165.1 Ctenomys sociabilis
AGAAAATTAGATGTTGTCTGAGGCTAGGACCATGAAAGACTGGTAGTTTGACAGCACTACTTTCTGCTCCTCAAATTTGCTGAGGGCTTAAGAGCAGCTGTTTGATAGGGCTACAAGGAAACCAGTGCCTTTGGTGAGATCCAGGTTTTTTCGAAGGTGAAGCAATAAAACGGATGTTCCATAAAGAGTTATGAGAAAATTTGTGTGCATTACAGAGAACACGGGAGAGCTCTGGGAAGGAGGTCAGTGCTAAGAACATGAGCCTATAGGAGGCTGTGAGAAGACAGTGAAGGGATAACTTGAGGTTACTGTGAAGATGAGGAAGAACAAGAATTGTGTTTCAAGATTATAGAGATGCAGAATTTGCTTAGGTTTCTGAACCACAAATGTATATGGGAATTTAAAAAAATACTGTTTCCGCTATAGTCTGCTCTGATTCTTTGCCTGTAATTTTCCATTAGTCTTTCTCTAGCTCTGTAGTCCTTTCTTTTCAATTCCTGTCCTTTCTGGGTTTTTACATTCCTGCCTTTGTGTTTTTTGTCTCTTTCTCCTGATTTATGTCACCTCCTCTTAAGATTTCTTTTCCCTCTCTATCTCTTGTTGCTCTTTTGCTCCTTTGGCTGCTCTCTCCTTCCTTTCTCTCTCTTGGTTATTTCCACTCTCTGAGTCTCCGTACCTCTCTTTCAATGAATCTCTGATCACATGCTAATCTTTGCACATTACTATCTGCTAGCTTGACTCTCATTATTTCTTGATGGTTTTTCTCTGGGTCTTTATTATTCTTTTATGGAAAAATTTAAAAAAATAAAAATTTACTGAGTATTACTATATAGACCTTTGATTTAATTTCTACATATCTTATTGTATGTGTCCATGTTCACATACATATATACACAACTTATAACATTACTAAGCTTTTGCCTATTGCCTAATGATATGTAGTTACTTAATATTCTGTTTTACTCCACAATATCCTAACCTATTCCCCTACTGTTTTTTTCATTTTAGAATTGTAGCTAAACTACCATCAGTCACTACGATTTTTATCTGTAAGTACTCTTCAGCATAATAATAAGCATATGTTTTCTAGCCACAGCTTGGCTGAATGGTATGTTTGTACTAGTCATCTTTTTGCTGTAGTTATTAAAGATTTTCTCTTTGGAGATTATGGATAATCAGGTTTTAGTTTGTAACTGGAGAAAAGGTGTGGAGGGCACCGTAGTCCGGAAGGATAGCTGGTTTTACTACCAGAAGGACAGAAAAATCTGGAGACTGTAGTTGTAAACTACTATATATCAGTCTTACTGAAACATTTTATAGGCAGTATACTCTAGATTACTCAATAAATTTTGGTACCTTGTACTTTGTTTAGAATAAACGGTACTTTTCCATTTGTCTGTCTGCCGCTGTTATTCTTTTCTATGCAAAAATGGCTTTTTAAGTGTTTTAGAAGTTCTGGATTTAGAATTTTATAAATTTCAGGTATTCTATATAATAGCAATGTTTACATATCTAAGCAGGGGTAAGAGGTCAGCAGATACTCCTAAGCCATAGCTCACTCTACAGATTCCTAGGGTTCTGAATGACACCATATACAATCATGTTATACCTTTACCAGCCCCTCTTATTTAAATCAATCAATAATTTCCTTTAAGAAAAATATTTCTAAGTAACCTTTTATGTAAAAATATTGTGTGGTTCATCATAGATTTCTTATTTAATAAGGTCCGTCTTTTAGTCGTACAAGAAACTTTATGGACTGGGGCACAGTGCTGTGGCAGAAGCGTCTGCCTGGCAAGGACAGGACCCTGAATTTGGTCCTGGTGCCTCAAAAACAAAAAGAGAAAAAAAAAAGAAATTTTAATTAGCCAGGATGACAAACTGAATTCATTCCATGGACACTGTTCTTTTGATAGTTCCCATATGGAAGATGGTGTGGAGACTGGGAAGACTGTACCATTTCTTCTGAGGCCCAGTAGAAGAATATTACATTTGATTATGCATGCCTCCCAAATACAAAAGCAACTGGAAAACAAGTGTCAATTAATGATTAATTTGCTCATTGTGGTTGTTAAAACACATTAGCTAAAACACAAGTATATATACCATGTCTAGATCTATAAGATGGACATCAGCATCTTGTTTAAACCCACAGGGATACTCCAACATTACAAGCTTTGTTGTGAGAGACAGGTTTCCAAGAAAATCTAAATAAAGTTTAATAAAATGATTTAAAATTGTTATACTAGAAAAATTATGTGCAGTAAAAAAGGACAATGGGCTAGAAATTAAGAGGTGTTACATATCTAAAAATATTAGGCCTTTTGTTGTATATTAGGGAAGGGTCTACAGGGTGTGCAGGGTCTCTCTATTAGATTGGACTCATAGTGATTCTCCTGTTCACAGCCTCCCAAGTGCTAGGATTACATGTGTGTGCTAGCATGCCCAGTCTCAATCACTGTCTCAGTGCATCCCAGGGGTGAAGCAGGCATGGCAGGACTAGGGATTGAACCCTCAGTTCCTGTGCCTGCTTACAGGCGCTTTAATCTGCTGAGCTATTTGGCCAGCTCTTTATTAGACTTTATATGCATGAAATCTGAAATCGAATATATGAAGTGAACTTTTAAAGGTCAAATTAATTTTGCCAAAAGCAAAATTAAAAAGACTCTAAGTAATTTGTTACTTGCCTTGTTTCTTACCCCAAATCAAGAAAGCACACATTTACACAAAGACTGAAACTGAGAAAAAAGAGACAGCAAGAGCTGAAAAAACATACAGTATGCCAATGTCAGACAGAAGAAACTGGTTTCCTTTGCCTCTTGCTCCAGATATACATTATGAGTTTTAACATCTGAAGAGAAAGCCAAAGGGAAAATGATGTGTGGGTATTGTCAGTCTGAAAGTTTTGTTATCCTTTACTTTCATAGAATTAAATGTGATCAGCAATAGTAATTACGTATAACAAGCTCTAGAATACTTCTCCAACATTTTCACTGGCAAGACACGAACTTGCTTACTATGAAGCAAGGTTAACCTCATTCTAGACCTACTCAAGTTTCCATCTTTCATGCTCCCTTCTAGTAAACTTTAAATAATGTAAAATACTCTTCTCTCCAAAAAGCAGATGCACTTTCACAGGGTTCCATAACCACACAAAGCAAACACAAGTAGTAAATAAGTTTGCTTGAGAACCAGAGATGTTTCAATCAACAAAACTTCTCAAAAATTCACTCTATCTCCTCAACAATTTCCTAGTATAACTAGTGTTATTCAATGATCATATCTTGGGCTCAGAATTACTGGGGCTTGTTGTATAAATTCTTCCATTTGTTAGCAAAACTGTTCAACTGTTGCAGGAAAGAAGGAAAGAGGGTTATTTCGAAAAGAATAACATGTCATTACAATATTTGGTACATGGTTTCTGTCACACCTACCTTCTCACCACTGGAGTAGAAGAAATAACGTAATCGGACTATGTTACAGTGATCTAGCTTTCTCATGATCTGGAGTTCTCGATTCTGTAACGGAAGCACATGAAAATGCTTTTTAAGAATAACACCTATCAATCATAATGGTCAAGAGGACTCTAAAATATTAAACACTAGAAACAGCAAGGTATGGACATGCCATATAAAAATAGTCTATAGACCAGTTCTGATCTGCAGAACTGTTTGTTAACCTATGAACTGTATGTTAAATCAAGTGTTTATAATTTTTCATGTCAATTTGACAACTGTAGGACTTGTATTTTGTATTTTTGTTAAACTTTGCTTTTATATTAATTAGTACTGTAGTTTGCAAACTTGTCAGTCTAATCAGAAATTATAAAAACTGCTATTTTATCACAGTAGTGTTAAGGGACTAGTGTGTAGTTTGGAAGAAATATCTGAAATGAATTGTTACTAGTGTAATTTTTATACACTATATAGTATAATTTTTACAGTGCTTTTTAAAAACACAAGCAATGAACAAATGAGTCTGGGGCTATTCGTTTTCTAAGACAGTGAAAAACTAGGAGTTATTTACATGAAAGGGGCTGACTTGCTAAGTTTTAGAAAAAATTACAACATGGCACACTAAAAGCTGCACAGCCCCCAAAGATCTATAGATGACAAAAGCACTTTTTCCAAAGTTTTAAACTTAGGTTCATTCTGAAAATAAAGTACTATAAATACTGGTATAAATGCTTAGCACCATATTATTTTAAAATTATTTATGAATTTCTATAGATACTATGTTACAGAATATACAATTCTCTAACTATATAATTCTACATATATTCCATAAAAGTACACACACACACACACACACACACACACACACACACACACACACACACAAATTCTAATAATATACTAGGTTGTCAGAGATACCAAAATATTCTATAGTAGCCAGAAAAGAAAATTATGTTGATATGATTTGAAGAGTTGTAAAACATGAAGTACATACCTCTGAGTAAGGAAAGAAAATTGTGTTATAGTTAGAACTAAGAGGGGAAAAAAGGGAGGGATGAGAATGTGGCAATGCATTAAGAGCCCAAGCTATTTTACAGTAAGGTAGCCTCCAGTTTTTCAATTACAGGAGCAGAAATAATTGGCTGTTCCTCTAAATTACCTTCAGCGACGGGCTCACGTATAGACATTTTTAATTGTTTTATAAAATATTAAACTGTTATTCTATTACTTGTTATAAAAATAACTGAAGCAAAACAAAAATTATAAGTACAGTTCAATTGTTTTAATAGAGTCACTGAGTGGTGTCAGATTCAAGTTTTGATTGGAAAGGATAACAGAGAAAAATTACCAATTTCAAAACTGTCAATTTCTGTTTCACCCCAAACTGAAGTTGTTTCTGAAAGTATTTCTATACTTTACTGATTCACATTTTGGTACCAAGCTTGGCCAGAGCTGCCAATAAGCCAAAACTCATCCCTTTAATGATACACAGCTAGTAAAACTGTTTTTCATATACAAAACTGTTAAATTGAACAATTTTTTTCACACTCATTAACTAAGGGAGCTATTAAACTGCTGGATAGTGGATGCAGAAGACTGCACACTACCTTTGGTTAAAAAGATGCCCAAGAGAGGACCTAATATTCATGTACCCTACTCTTTTGTTTACATATTCTACATGTTGAGAAAAGATACTTAAGTTTCCTTTTTTTAAAATTCCCTAGCACAGGGCATGCTATCTGTAGTGGTTGATACATTGTGTCAACTTGGCCAGAACTCTGCGACGTAGTTCCCCTCGCACTTCTGGCTGGTAGGGGTCCTGCCCTGGAGCACAGCTGGTTCTGCCCCAGAGTGACTCAGCACAAAGAGGCCATATAAAGGGCCTGAAGAAGTGGTGGATGTTCCACTCTGTGGAGGAACTTCAGTCTTTGTGTTCAGCTTGGCCTTCATCACCTGGCTTGAATCCTTGACTCTTTGCAGAACCATTAGCTAACGAATAGAGACTTGCATGGAGCACAGCAGTGAGCTTCAGATCTTGGGACTGAATTGTTCAGTCTGGGGTGTGCAGACGCCTTCTGCACATTCCCTCATCTGATTCTGTATCTGACCGTTTGTAAGCCGGTCTTGTAATTCCTTATACATTGTACATCTTGTGTTAATATCTGTTCCTTATATCTGTTCCTCTAAGTAAAACCCTAACCAATACACTATCATTCCCCTATACCACTGAATTCAGGAAAATAGTTATACCAGAATTACCATGAAAGTTAGAAATTTTGCTTTCAGAGAGGCCAGCATGATTTAGAACAGAAGGCAAAATTCATGTTCAGTAGTACTGGCAGTAAAACTAGCAAATCTGATAGGAAACAAAGGGATTGAAAACACAAACAAAAACACACATTTCTGATGTTTTTGGGAAAATTAACAGAGAAGCAGGACATCCAAAAAGTTAACAAGGAAATCCTAGAAGAGATGGATAAGGGGCCAAATGAACTCCCTACTCATCCCTGGCTGATTGAGGGGCCATGTACATATGCAGGTGAGACTGCAGAAGGCCACAGAGAAAAGCAGTGCCTACTCAAAAATTGTCATAATTTTATGTTTTTTAACACATATAAAATAATCATCAAGAATTATGAAAGCCTTACAAACTAAATGTTTGAATATAATCTTTAACCAAGAACTGTGTAACCATTAACCCAGTAGTGGAAAACCTAAGTCATATGTGCCAGAGCCAGCTGTTGGTTATCACTGAAAGCTCAATAACAACATTCACCATCACTGCACTAAAATGTACATACCAAAAATTCACAATGAACAAGGCTAAGAAATGAAAGAATCAAAAATTTAACACATGAAATGAAAGAATTCAAAAGATACTGTTGTGGAGAAAGAATCTTTAGATTATAATCAGGTAACTCGAAACAGGCAAATCCAAGTGTCTTGAGATGATTGTTAAAAATCATTATCTAAATAGCTACATGGTAAAATGTTATACTAAATAATTTGTGAAACAGCAAAAGGTGATCTACAACAGGAAAAACTGATCTATATAGAGGTAAGAAAAAAATGTAATCAATAGATATTGACTGGCTGGATACAGTTATTGGTCCTAGTAAAGAATACAAAGCAGCATTATTTTTAGTTCAAAGATTAAAAAGAACAATATTTAAAAAATTAACATATAACAATTACATAAAAATAAGAAATATTAATGAAGAGTTTTTAAGATGTTTTTCTTTTTGTGGTGGTCAGGATTGCACCTAGGGCCTTTATTTGCATTGAGTTACATCCTCAGCACTTTTTATTTTTTAATTTTGAGATAAGGTACCATTAAGTTACACATGTCAGGCTTCAATATAAAATCTTCCTCCTTTAGCCTTCCATTTTTAAAGCAAGATAATCAGGAACTGAAATGTATAATAACAAAACTGAAAAATTCACTATGGGCTCAAGAAAAAATCTGAGATAACATTTTTAAAAATCAATGACTTTTAAAAAAACAAAAATAGAAATTATCCATTAGAGAGAAAACTTAAGAAAAATGGACAAAGACTCAAAAATGTCTGACAGAATATAAAATATAGTATCAGAAAGATCAAAAGGAGAAAGGTAAAAAGTGTTTGAAGAAATAATGACTAAGAATTCCTCAAATTTGATGGAAAATATCAATTTAACAAACTATAAAGCCCAGCAAGGCTAATATGATTAACAGCTCTACATCTAGGTCAATTACATTTGCACAATCTGAAAAAAGAAAAAGCTATGAAAGCAGTAACAGAAATGACTTACTATAGAGCTGAAACCAACACAGTAACTAATTATCAGAAAAAGGATGCTGTAAGTAAAAACCAAAATAAAACCATATAACTCAGTGGATAGGAAAACCATAGTAACCAGGGAGATAGCTTAGTAGAATAAGCACTTGAATGGCAAGCACAAGTACCTGAGTTCAATCCCTGGTTCTGCCCAAAAAAGAAAAAAGAACGTAATGAAAACCAAAGTAAAAACCTGTCATTCAAGAATATTATTTATGACAAAACTATTTCTCAAAAATAAAAATTATATTCTAAGGTAGAAGACCGGTTTTACAAAAAAAAAAAAAACCCTAGAATATGTCCCTCAAGCTATCAGACATCAATCTGAATCTTAAGGAAGGGCGTCAGAAATGTTCCCAGAAAAAAATTTTCAGAAGGTACGAATCAATTTTCATCTTTCAATTTTATGAAAATCCATTAAAAGCTACACAAAATAACTTGTTATGCCTATAAATGAAATATATATGACAATAATAACACAAAGGGGGAGAAAATGAAGCTTCATTTCAGCAAAGGTGATATTAGTGGGTAGACTGGTGAAATGCAAACTGTAATCCCTAATGCAACTACAAACAGTGCTGTGTGTGTGTGTGTGTGTGTGTTTCAATACTGAATTTAAATGGTCTGTACAGTAAATAAAAGAAAGCATTATAAGGAACGAGAGGAAAAGCAACATGAAACTTACAGAAAACAAATGACAACATGGCACCAGTTACTACAACCATATCAAATTTCATAAAATGTGAATAACTATAATCAAAAACAAAAATTGCCAATCTAGATTAAAAAGAACAAAAAAAGAAACGTTCAGCTATAACCTATTTATGAGAGATAGTATTGGGAATAAGAGAAGGGTTGAAGAATCCCTAAGGAGCTGGATGGGCAATGAGAGTTTGAGCAATAAAAATTACTTCATGAAAATCTGATTTCTCCTTACCAATTTTATCTTATTCTCTATTCAATAAACAATGTGAACTTTACATTATATAACTAGATCTGACTCCTTCCTCTTGAGAATATTGTTCAATGACTGGATTGTCTTGATCCTCCCTCCACCTACATACATTCTATCCATCCTTTAATTGCTACTTAACTCCCACTTCCTTAATGAGGCCATTCTCAGCTGCTCCAACACATACTAGTCTTTTTTGAGGCAGTTGGAAATATTTTTGAATGTATTACATACTGTAGAAATCAAATATTACAAAAATATATTCCTTGTTCACAACTTATTACAGTTTTAAAAGCAAAATCTGTATTTTTAAATATTACAAAGTGCTCAAAACAATTACTTTGCCTTTGGCAACATGTCTTTCTGTAGTTGTTTCTATCTTCCAACTTGCTACAGACAGTACAAGTCTCAGCCAATCTGCATTTAGGAGAAGAGGTAAAGAGAATACAACAAAGAATTTCATACACAGAACTAGGAGTTTTTCAAGAAACCTGACAGAGAAGATAAAGAATACATTCATTTTTTAAAAAATCATCGATATTAATGGTAAAATATTCACAAAGTCAACGGTCATAGTTTACTCAAGTCATGCTCATGTTGCCAGTGATTAAAGTTTAGCCAGTATAAACAGTGCTGTAATAAACACCTTTCTGCACAAAGATCTTCTATGACTTAGATATGTTTTAAAGAATTCAACATCTGTTATATTGCATATTGTTGTTTTCAAATTAGTTGTTTAGATTATCAGATATCTGCAAGCAAAATTTATCCCCCCCAAAAAAAAAACAAAGGAAAAAGAAAAAAAAATTTAAGCATTAACTGCTCCTTACAAGAGATCAATAGAAACCAGCAGTGCAATTATTCAAGCCAGCCTCTGTGTGATATATATTTCCCTCTCCTTTCTTTTCTCCTTACTCTCATACCAGTTCTTCCTTCCTTATGACCAGTTTTTATTTTTTCTTTCTTTCCCTCCTTATCTTTCAGGTTCTTATACAAGGAAAACAATATGATATTTACACATGTGAGTGTGATTTATTTCACTTATGTGTATAAGTGAAATACCTGCTGCATCCATTTATCTGTAAAAGCCCTGAGTTTATCTTTTGTCATAGCTGATTAATACTCCACTGTACAAAAATACCACATTATTTTTTTTTTATTCTTTGGGGCTTTTTTTTTTTTTTTTTTTTTTTTTTTTAGGGAAGGGTCTACATACAGGGTGTTCAGGGTCTCATTACTAGATCAGACTCCTAGTGATCAGCCTGTTAGCCGACCAAGGGCAGGGATTACAGGTGCATGCCACCGCAGACCCGGGAATCGAACCCCTGGCCGGTGAGCCTGCAATCGCTGAGCTATCTGGCCAGCCCTCCACATGTTCTTTATCCATTCCTCAGTTGATGAGTATTTGGGTTCTTCCCAAGATTTAGCTATGACATACTGCACTGCTATAAACATGGGTGCACTAAAAATAAATTAAAAAAACGTTGGTGCATATATATCACTGTGGTATGTTTTCAGTTCTTCTGGAAAAATACCCAGGAAGGAAACAGCTAGGTTGAATAGGACTGCTAATCTTAGTTTTCTGAGGAATCTCCACACTGATTTCCACTAGTCTACACTCCCACCAACAATGAAGAAGGGCTCCTTTTTTCCCAAAGCTCCTCCAACATTTGTTACTGGCTGACTTCTTGATGATAGCCATTCTTTCTTAGTGAGATGGAATCTTAGTGTTGTTTTAATTTGCAATTCTCGAATGACCAATGCTTTTGACAGTTTTTCATATATTTATTTGTCATTTATATTTTTTCATCTGAGAAGTGTGTATTCATCTCAGATGCCCATTTTTGGATAGGGTCGTTGAATTTTGAGAACCTGATCTTTTTTAATTATCATTCTTTATATGTTCTAGATGGAAGTCTTTTGTCTGAGGGACAGCTGATTATAAATTTTTTCTCAATTCGTGGGTTTTCTTTACATTTGGGGCCCATACTCTGTGATTTCTTTTGACAGGCAAAAACTCTTCAATAAGATGAGATCCTTGTTGTTGATCCTATATTTTTTTAAATCATTTATTTATTTAGTGTAAGGTCTCACTATGCAGCTTGGGCTTGTAGTAATCCTCCCGTCTCAGCCTCCCCAGAGCTGGGATTATAGGCTTGCACATCATGCCCAGTTTGGGGGGCTGGTACATGGCATGTGGTAGTGGGGATCAAACCCAGTTCCTTGTGCTTGCCAGGCAGGGGTTTAGACCACCAAGCTACCTCCCCAAGCCCCTGCCTGCTCTTGATTCTTTAAAGTCTGCTTTCCATTTCCTTTTCCCATGGCCAAAACTATCCACTCCCTGAATAATCATGGCCATTCTTGCAAACAGCAGAGGACTGTGAAGAGCTGGAAGAGCTCTCTCTTGTGGCTCTATCCTTCTCCTATCTTCTTGGGCCACTAAGCTTCTCAGAGCTTGCTAATCAGCCTATTGATCTACCCTTTGGTGGGCACAACCATAAATTAGTCTGTAGAAAAGGCATACAACTTCCACGGTCTACGTATCAAAGTTCAAGTAACACATACGTGGCAAATAGAAAAGATGAAGGATCCAAACACTTGACTAGTAGTTGTAACAGGGGCTCTTAATGTTGGCTATGGGAGCTTTCAATTGTCTCATCATTACCTCTCTCCTTTTCTGTGTCACACTACAAGCTTTTCTGTGCCACACCACTGCTGAATCTAATGGCAATTAATATTTGTTTGATTTTCTGTATATATTCATTAATATAATAAGTTTATAATACTTTTTATTCAAGACCCTCTCCAAACAAAAAAGGGTAATTTCATTCCTAGCTTACTTGAAACACAAAATGATTACCTAAGATGGAATAAAATGCATAACCAATAAGAAAATAAGAAAGTTATCTGGGCATGGTGGCACATGCCCATAATCCCAGCACTTACGAAGCTGAGCCAGGAGGATCATATTGAGTTCCACCCTGGGCTACAAAGTGAGCTCAAGGCTAGCCTGAATGACACAAAAAAGAAAAAAGAAAAAGGGCATCCCATTTAATGGAACAATTGTCCTTTTGTTTTAACCAATAACCAATAAAACATCCATCCCTAAAGTAATACTGTAATAAAGAGACTTTTGTTCATTTTTATATCACACTTGCCACCTCAAACTTAATAAAGAAAAATTTGTGGAAACTAAAAGTATGACCTCAAAGGTTTCTCAGAAGGCTATTTATATGTAAAGTTCAATAAAGAAAAACTGAAATTTCAGGTGAAGATACAACTGGCAAACTTAATACTATGGGTATATGGTAGGCATCATATGGCTGTCAATCATCTTGTTTTTCTTTCCCAAAGGTTATCTTTTGGGAGATGTTCGCCGCATCATACAAAGCTCTATACTTCCACAGAACCTAGTAAAGTAAGATTCAACTTAAAGGTTTCGCTAATTTAAAGAGTACTTTAATGAAATACAACTTCTGCAAAAATGAAGATTACCAAAAGCTGCTATCCATGACTAAATCTTTGATTCCACAGTGAACATAGTTGCACCAAAGACTCTACAGTTGACTTAAAAAAACAAATCACCCAAAATAACTCCATGTTCACAACAAATATTTTACACTCATCTTTGTGCTAGAACCATGCATGAGAAAATTTTAAAGCCCTCAAAGATTCCATATTTTAATGGGCAAGGAAACTAACAATTACAACATAGCATGATTAAATCTAGCTCACTCAGAAAAGTGCCCTAATAGGAAGAGATAACAAAAATTTATTTTGCAAAATTCTGAAAAGGAGTGACTCCTTAAATATTTATGGTTTGTAATATTTACTCATAATGAGTAGTTTAAATATTACAAGCCATAAAGAATGACTCATGTGCTATAAGCATAACTATCACTTTGAGAGCTCTTTATTCTTTATCCAGGACATACAGCAACCTTCTCTTGCCTTCTGGATTATGTTCTTCGTTATTTCCTACATGCTACGTCTGGACTGGAGGTATTAGAATATTTCAAGTTTGTACAACTGGGAAATATTTTACTTTTAGTTTTCAAAAGTATGTTCGCTAAGTATAAAATTCAATGAGGAGAGATCTTTTTTTTCCCAGTCCTTTGAATTAGTCTAGTTTCTTGCACACTTGGTCTTTTTTTTCTTTCTTTCTTTTTAATGTGGAATAAGGTTCTATCTAATTTTGTTCCAGAGCTAATTTTTTTATGTGTATGCTTTAATTATTTTGCTTTACAACAACTTTCGAATAATTTCATTTTTGTGTATCCTCATATGATTTTATTCAAATTTTTTGCGCAAAAGGTTCATTTTTCTTAGAAATACGATGCTATAATTTCAACCAAATTAAGAAATTTTAAATATTTAAATATTTATTGTCTACCCCTTTCTACTTTGAGAATTCTAATTATATGAATGTAAGTTTCTTGATTTTGGCACAGAATGAACTATTATATGACTGATCTGTAAATTCTTCATTTTTATTTTAGACAATTTTTGTTATATTCATGTAAGTATAAATTTATGTACAATGTGCAATCTATTATTAATCTCATGCTATGTATTCATCTCAGAAATATTTCTCTAAAATTCAATGTTTAGATCTTGTATCTTTTCAATATTTGTCTACAATTTTAAATATACTACATAATAATTGACTTTCAATAAAATTAATGAGGAAAAAATTGTGAAAAGGAGTCAGGTGCCTAGTCTTAATTCTATAATGAATAGTTTAAATATTATAAGCCATAAAGAATGACTCACATGCTATAAGCAAGGGATTTATTTTGGGAAAATCACAAAAAGGGTTACTAAACAAATGAAGTGAAAATAAATGGAACTATGGCCAGCACTGCAACAGAAACTATAAAAATAGGTCCAAGAGACAAGATCAAGAGCTATTTCATCACCTATTGTCACTAAACTGGTATCTTGAAGAGGGAAAGTGATAACAGGTTGTTTATGACTATTAACAGACAGGAGGCTTCATTAACCTAGGAAGCCAGGAAGCAGAAGAGAATGATTTGAGTTTCACACATGCTCAGTTTGAAATGACCACAGGACACTAAAATAGAACAGCCAGAAAACCACCTCAATATTATGTAACTTTCTCAACACAGTGGCATATGCCCATAATCTTAGCACTCAGGAGGCTGAGGCAGGAGGATTGCTATGAGTTTCAAACCAACCTGGGATACATAAAGAGTTCAACTACATAGTATGACCCTATCTCACAAAACAAAGCAAACAAAAACTATAAAGTATGTTAACTTACTCTGCAGCTACAAGAGATCTAGTTTCTGAAGCCACAAGCATATATAAAATATGTGTGCAAAATAAGAAAACATGACCAAACTCCCAAGCAGGAAAAAAATCTACAAAGGACATCAAAAAGAAATCGATCATGAAGTAGATCGTAGACAATGGAATCACATGTGTTAAAGAATGGTAAAATATTCAAGAAAAAGTTCTGAAGAACACCTACATTTAAGTAGATAATAAGAGATTAAGAAGGAAAGACCTAAGAGAAAAGCTACAAAAATTAACAAAACTTGGCAAACATATTTTACAAAGGAATAGATAACATGCCTAAATTCTTCAGATTTGCAGGCTATATGAACTACACTACAATTATTGAACTCTAATTGTAGTGCAAGAGTAGTCATCAATAATAAACTAAGGAAAATTAGTTTCAGACAACCAATTTCAATTTTGCACATATATATATATATATATATTAAGTATATCAAATATATAGTAGACTTTCTAGAGCAACTAATGCTCTAGGAATTTATGATTAACATTTTCCTTTTACATTACTATAAGGTATAAAAAAATCTTGCAAGCAAATCATAATTATAATAAAATAATCTACTGTCCAGGTAGCCTTACAATATTCTATGGCAAAATTTCTATTTTATATAAGCAATAAGCAAGATTCATGAAGCCTACTTTTCCAAATCAGCTACAAGCCATAAAGAATGACTTTATGGTACACAGAAAACTTGCCTATTTAAAAAAGGACAATAGATCAGAAAAATGCCTCAAGGCTTAGTTAGTGGGCCAGGTATTTTCCCATTAGGTCTCAATTTGGGGAAGCAAGATTACTACCATAGATACAAACTTTAGAATCTTAGATTCAGAGGCCTGAGCATGTAAATAAATCCTAACTTGAATGTATATTCCTTAAGCCTTACATCTTAAAAGGCAATGTATTATTAGCAATAATGATGGAATAATGACGGCACTAACTATAGTAAATTCAAAGTTTATTATGGTGTAAGCACTGTGCTAAGAGCTTTATCTTTCTAACTTTGTTAAATTATCTCTATAGGGGCTGGGGAGATAGCTCAGTAGAATAAGCGCTTGCCTGGCAAGTGCAAAGGCCTGAGTTCAATGCCCAGTTCTGAGAAAAAAAGAAAAAAAGAAAAAAAAAAAAAAAAAAACTCTGT
>PVKA01046836.1:0-14677 GCA_004027165.1 Ctenomys sociabilis
TTTTTGTTTGAGGTGTGATTGTTTTTTCCCCTTCTCTTCCCAACCTCTTGCAAAAAAGAAAAGTGGGTTTCTGCTAATGAATTGAGCAGACACTAATATTTTATATGCCTTTTGAGCTGTGTAATTTAATATTTGGATACTTCACAATTTGTTTTATGATGTAACTGATAAAATGGTGATGTGTATTAATGTTAGTTCAGCCATCTGTGTTGCTGTCTGAGTTTATACCGTGTGGTTACAATTCTGTGGGAGAAATAATTTAGTTTTCACAGCTTGTAAAAACTTAGTGCGAGAGCTTAAACATCTAATAAATAGTGAAATGCAAAAAAAATAAATAAATAAATAAATAAATAAATAAATTACTGCCTAATGAACTAATGCTGTGAACCTTTGCCCTACTAGGGCCTGTAATCCCTGTTCCTAAAACAAAGAGGACATAAAAACCTCAGGTGGGGTCATAAACCTCAGGCCTAGTTTGGGAAAACATTTAATCTCCGGCCTGGGGACACTTGTCACTTTACACAAGTAAACCCACCCATTCTCGGAATGCAGCTAAAACCACAGAGTTAGCTAGTAGTTGCCCTTTGGCCTACGCCTCTTAGTTACCCTAAAAAGTCAAATATTCTCAAACTCCTCCTCCCTTTGTCTTCGGGCTTAAAACCCAGCCCACGGTCAGCTCGGGGCTTCTCTGTTCCTGCGCCTTCAGGGAGCCCCATGCATGCATGGAAAATAAAATCCCCTTGCTTTTGCATGAGAGGACGTCTCTTGGAGTCTTTCTTCACGCAGTGGGCTTCTCAGACCTAACAATAGGTTCTTATAGTAAAATATAGCCTAGCAATTACATGCTCAGGTATTTACCCAAGTTATCTGATCATTTATCTTCAACTAAGTTCTCCTGCCAATACAAGCAGGAGCTTTATTTAGAATTGCCAAAACTTCGGAGCAACCAAGATGTTATCCAATAGGTTAATACAAATTAAATTGATACAGCTATACAATGGCATACTTCTAATGACAATAAGGAATAGTTTATTATGCTTATGGTTTTATTAAGACAAACATCAATAAATTTTATTATTTATTTATTTACTTATTTATTTTGCTGAACCAGGGATTGAACTCAGGCCTTGCGCTTGCCAGGGAAAGTACTTATTCTACTGAGGAATCTCCCTGGCCCCACGAATTTTAAATTATATTTTCAAGAGCAAACTGCCATTCTAGAGTTTGGTGTAGTGGTGTACATGGTCTTTGCATTTCAGGAGGTTGAAACAGGAAGATCATATTTTGAAGAGAAGCTAAGTGAATTAGTGAGACTGTATCAAGATAGTAATTTTAAAAAGAGACTGTTAATATATCTTAACTCTTTGTGGAATTCAGTGTTCAGTACCTCAAAAAGGAGAAAAGATGCAGTTCTATAGGCTGTAGGCTGGATGATTCTCTATCACATTCTGATTTGGAAATTCCAAAATATTTTCTAACAGTGTGGGCATATTTTCTATTTCTACCAACATATAAGAAAAAGCCATTTCTCTGCATCATCAACTTGCTATTTTGTATTTATTTTATTATGGTCATCTTAGTAGGTCTGAAATCATATCTTATTGTGGTTTGATTTTCATTTTCCTAGTGCATTTAGGGACATGCATTTTTCTCTCCCTAAAGGGAAAAAATGATGAGCTTCTGTTCTGTACATCTTAGCCATTTGTATAACAATTTTAGACAAATGTCTACTTAACAATTTTTTATTTGTCATTGGGTTGTTGTTGTGTTGTTGAATTGTTCTTTACACTCCAATGAGATGAGCATTTGCAAATGTCTTTGTTCATTCTAAAGCAGGGTGTACTTTCACTTTTTACTAGTATCATTTGTTACATGATCTTTATTTTTCTAAATGCAGTCTCCATATTACTTTGTTGCCTTTGCTTTTGGTATCATATATATCAATCCATTTTGTTCAAAGGATTCTTTTTTTTTTTTTTTTTTTTTTTTTTGGCAGAATCAAGGATAGACCTCAGGGTCTTGTGGTAGCAAGGGAAGTGCTTATTCTACTGAGTGATATCCCCGGCCCCTTGTTCAAATGAAAAGACCATAAATATTTACTTGGTTGTTTTCTTGTGAGAGTTTTATAGTTTTAACGTCTTTACATTTAGGTACATGTTCCATTCTGAGTTAATGTTTGTACATAGTGTGTAGTATGAGTAAAGCTTCACTCTTTTGTATGAAACTGTTTAGCTGTTACAGTACTCCAAGTTGAATGGTCCTGAGTCAACTGTCAAAAATCAATTGGCTTTAAGTATTTACATTTATTTCTTGACTGTCAGTTCTGCTCCACTGATCTACCAGCATTGCACTGTTTGTTACTGTGACTTTATAATAAATTTTGAATTCACAAATGTGAGTTTTTCAATGTACTAATTTTATGTTCAGATTTTCCTTTTCCAAAAAAGAGTAGCTAAACTTTCTTTGGAAATTACTCTAAATTAATGAGTTGCTGTGGAAACAGTTGCCACTTATCAACATCCAGTCATCTAGCTATCCCCCAAAACAATGTGCTTCTATTTGCTTACACAATAATGCTTAAATAGTAAACTTCTTTCTTTCAATTGATTTATAAATATTTTATCATTTTTGATATATTTTATGTAGAATCATTCATTTTGTCTTCTGTTTGTTCATTGGTAATATATAGAAACAAAATTGATTTGGCTTATTGGTCTTCCATTGTGTAACCTTACACAATTTGTTCATTATCTTCAAAACTATATTTTGTAGATTTTATATTATTTGTGTATTGAATCATGACATCTGCCAGTACATATAATTTAGATTTTTGAATTTCTCTCCTTACCAAATTTCACTTGATTGAACTTCTAGTAAAATGTTGAAGAGAAGGGGTAAAAACAGGAGTGAGCCTGTAATTCAGTGTAGAATGACTGCCCACACTGTGTTTTGCAAAGCTTTTTATTTGATACCCAGACCTATATAAAAAGAATGCTGAAAAATGGAAGATTCTAGTCTGACTGAGAGAGTTATTTTACATTTTCCCATTGAGTATACTATTAAGTATGTTCAATAAATTATGCTCATAGATTTAAAGATGTTTTACTCCATAGTTTCTAAAGCATCTTGTATTGAATAGCTTTGTTGAACAGTTTTTTCACCAATAGTTGACATGATCATGTGCAGACTTTCCATTAATTCAATTGAGATGATGTATTTCTTGATGCACTTTTGTATAATAAAACATTTTTAAATGCTTGAATAAATCACACTATTCCATAATATCTAATCATTTAATAGACTACCGGATTTCATTTTATATTGTTGGGATTCTATGTCATGGCTTACATCTAAATTTTCCCCCAAAGACTCATATGTTTGGAAGGTGATTGAATGATGAAGATGTTGCACAAATGAATGGATTTGTGCTGATAGAATGTAGGGCTTTGAGTCATAGGGTCTTATTGTGTATTTTTTGCTCCATCTCCTGTCTTCTGTCATTACTTTAGGGTCCACTTGAGTTGAGCATATTTTTCTCTTCCATGCATCTTTGCCACCCTGTATTCATTTTGGAGTCAGTATGGCACTGACTGAAACTGTGGATGAAAAAATTTCCTTCCTCTAATATGCAGAGGCTATTCAGCCAAGCCCAGGCCTGATGAGTGTGTGAGAGAGCTTCCACACTCTCCTGCACCCACTGAACTCCTTCTGACCCAGCACAAGTCTACCCTGCAAGTGAGACTCATAGCCATGCTCTCTGGACCCCTCTGATCCTCTCCAGAAACAGCCCAGGCTCAGGCCTGGCATGTGAGTGAGACCTTCAGCCCTGCTCTCTAGACCCCTCCAGACCCAGCCTAGGCCTGGCATACAGGCCCGGTGTGAAACTCTGCAGCTGAAAGCCCTACAGAGAGGCTAGGGACCAGGACCACCCAGCTAATCCAAAAGCAGAACATCTGGCCAGAGGGGCACAACAGATTCACTTCCAAGGGCTGGCAGCAGGAAGTTGAGAACAGAAGCCATACCCAAGCCAGGCACAACAGGATGAATTTAAACTTCTTAGATCTACACCAGACTTTCTGTAGGTGCTAAGGATATAACTGCACCAAAACCTCTAATATGCACATATTGGGTATTTTTGTATTCCACTGGGACCAGAGCATGAGAACACTATTTGGGGGTAACATAAGAAAGATCTAATACAGTAGCAAAGGCCATACATCAACACCTTACCAAAACATACACTGAGAATCCTTTACTAATCTATGAGGTATTTCTTAATTCAATAAAATTAACATATCAAGGCTAATGGGCAAAATGGGCATCAAGGCATATTTCAGGTAGTAATGCCTCAGTTCACAAATGCTATTGTTTGCAAACTATTTGGTTCACAAACAGAAGCATTTGGCAGTCACATCTTTTTTCTTTTGCATTTTAGGGAAGGGTCTAGAGGGTGTTCAGGGTGTTCAGGGCCTCATACTAGATCAGAGTTGTAGTGATCCTCCTGTTTACAGCCTCCCAAAAGCTGGGATTACAGATGGGTGCCACCACACCCAATCTCAATCTCTGTCTCAGCATGCCCTAGGGACAGGGCCTGCAGGAAAGGCCAGGTATCAAATCCCCAAACCCTGTGTCTGCTTTCAGGATGCTTAATCCACTGAGATATTTGGTTGGCCCCAAGAGTCATATTTTTGCTTGCAAACTTGGAATCAAGTGACAAATATGACCACAACCATATTTCTTACACAGACACAAATATGGTCATATTTTCCAAAATTGTAGAACGTGGTAAATCTGTGAACACGGGCACAACTGTATTGGCTATTGTGAATAGTGCTTAATAAATATGAGAATTCAGATATTTTTGCAAAATACTGTTTCCACTTTCTTTTATCCTAGTACTCTATAACTGCATCATGTAATAGTTCTAGTGTTTTAGGAGCCTTCATATTTTTTTCTAGAGCAGCTAAGTTACATTTCCACCAGTAGTTTATAAGATTGAATTTTTCTCCATATCCTTGTCAACAATTTTTGTTTGATATCATTTTCTTGTTGTTTGGAAAATAGCCTTTCTAACTGGTTTTATATTTATCTTCCTGTGTTTTGATTTGCATTTCAAGAACAGCTAAAGATACTGAGCATTTTTTATTACATTAGACATGTTAATACTATATCATTATGGGGCTTATTGGAAGAAACTGGTACATGTCTTTAACATATTTTAATAAATTTCGAATCTATTATCATTATCTCCAACTTCTAGTCCTTTATGCTTGTCTCCTTCCCCATTTTTACATGTTTCTACCTTCTGGTTATTTATTTCTCTCCTTTTTGTGTGATTTTGTTTGTTGTAAAATAAAATACATATGAAATTTAAATTTTGGAATGTAGTATATCATATAACAGAAAGATTTCTAACTCCATCTATGTTCCTGAAAAATGGCATGGCCTTTGTTCTTTTTATGGCTGTATACTATCCCACTGAGTAGGTGGACTGTTGTATGTTATGGGTTGGTGCTGAAAGAAATGACAAGAAGACCTGATGAAAGTAGCTTCAGAGGTCTCATGGAGATGAATCTCTCTCTAAGTGAGCTCAGAACCTCAGAAGCATCTCACAATTATTCAGGGCTCAAGACAGGCTAAAGAATGTGCATAATTACTTAAGTGAATACAAACTGTTATCTCTACTAACTTCCACCATTTGCCTAACACTAGGTTCACACAATTGCTAGCTGATAACATCCCAGCAAGGGATCAAAGAACAGGGCATCTGCAGGAGAAGCTGTTATCTAGAATCCCATTTCTGGGAAATTCAGACAGCAATCCCCCTGGGCTCTGTCTGTTGTTTCCTACTCTGTCAGAACATTAGGTTTTTATCTCAAATCTGTATTTCTACAGTTGACCATATTTACTTTACTCACTTGTGTATAGACAGGCATTTGTGGACCATTTTAATGAACTTAATAAGTTGTTTAGATTGTTGACCCATTTTTAATCAGATAATTTATTTTTTCTTGCTAAGTTTTTGAGTTCTTTATATATTATTTACATTAACTCTATCAGACAAATGAAACATATTTTCTCCTCTTATACAGGTTTCCTTTCTACTGTTGGTTGTTTCTTCTACTGGGCACAAACATTTTGATTATGTAACTCCTTTTGTCGGTTTTTGCTTTTCTTTACCCATGCTTTTAGAATTAAACCTGAAAATTATTGCATGTACCAGTATTTTGAAGTATTTCCTTTAGTTGTTTCAAATCTTGCCTTGTTGTTCAGATCTAACCCTGAGTCTAATACTGTATTTGATATATTTTGTGTTGAATATTTTCATGATGAGAAATGTCAAAATACACTATTGTGTATGTGCATATCCACTTTTACTCACTGTGTGTATTAAAATCCTTTCATTCTCCAATATATAATTTTGGCACCTTTGTCAAGAACCATTTGGCTGTAGATGTGTGGCTTTCTTAGTTCTTTATTCTGTTCTCTTAATATATATGCATATTCTGTATACCATGACTGTGTGTTAAAATCAGGTATCGTAACACCTTCAGCTTTGTTGTTTTTGCTTAGTCTGTTTGGGGTATTTTGTGATTTTATATTTTAATATTTTGCTTTTTAATTTTATAATGAATGCTTTTGGAATTTTAATGGATATAGCACTAAATATGTAGATCAGTTCAGAAAATTTGGATATTTTAACAATATTCATTCTTTCAACCTGGGAAGTATTATGGTTGGGACCCAAAACAGCTTTTAGGAATTGATTGTATAGTAAAGATTATAACTTCTACAATGGATTAGACCACTGAAGAAATCATAATTTGATGTTATTAATATGAAATGATAGAAATGAGAGGTAGGGCCTAAGTTGAAGAGGAGGATCATTAGAATACAACTTCAGAGAATATAGCTGATTCTAGTCCATTCCTCTCTGAATCTATCACCTGTGTCATACTAGTCATGATGTGAACAGCTTTCTACTACCATGCTCTTTGGCTATCCTATACTTCATTTCAGATCCTCAGCAATGGAACCAGCCAAGAGTATAATGAAACAATGAGACAAAGCAAACTTTTGGTCTTCTAAGTTGTTTTATCAGATAGTAGATAAAAGGCTAACACAGGAATATTAATTCTCATATTTTAAAGATCTTTCCACTTTAATTTTTAAAGTGTTTTGTGATGTGCATGTCTTTCATTTTTATGATTAAGCCTATTTCCAGGTATTTTACTGCTATTGTGAATAGAATTTCTTTCATGATTTCTATCACAGCAGATTTATCATCAGTGTACAGAAAATCTGATGTGTATTTTATATACTACTACTCTACTGAGTATATCTGTTTTAATAATTTTGTTTTGTTTTTGTTTTAGGCAGGGTCTCACTATGTAGTGCAGGCTGAATTTGAACTTTTTTTATAGTCCATTCTGGTCTTGAATTCACTTCCATCATCCTGTCTCAGCCTCCCAAACTCTGGGATTACAAGCATGTACCAAACTGCCTGGCATCAGTTTTAATAGTCTTTTGATACAATCATTTAGTGTTTGTGTGTGCAGAATCATAGAATGTGTAAGCAGGGATAATTTGACTCCCTCTTTCTATTTGCATACCTCTTATTTCTTTCTCATTTCTAACTAATCTGGCTAAAAATTACTCTGGTGAAACATTCTGAGTAAGACTGATGAAAGTGGACAGGTTTGTCTCATTTATGACCTTAGAAGAAATGCTTTCAATTTTCTCCATTAAGTATGATGTTGGATGTGAATTGGTCATATATCAATATTTTTGAGACATATTCATACTATACCTGATTTATTCATGGGTCTTGTCATGAAAAGGTTTTGGACTTTATCAAATTTTATTTTTGTTTGCATTGAATTGATCACATTTTTTCTTTCATTCTCATGAAGAGACTTGATGTATTTTTCTTGACTTATCTATTTCAAAGTTTTCTTGCTTCCTGAGATAAAATGAACCTGCCTATAGTAAATTATGTTTTTTTCTCAGTACCAGACATTGAACTCAGGACTTTGCATTTGCCAGTCAGGTACTTATGGAGCAGAGATATCTCCCTGGCCCTAGTAAAAGATATATTTGATGTGATATTGAATTCAATTTACTACCATTTTGTTGAGAGGCTTTGCCTATATGTTTATCAATGATACTGATCTATAGTTTTATTTATTTATTTTTTAATTGCATGTATTATGTACAGGGTCTCACTGTACAGTTCGGATTCATAGAGATCCTCCTATTTCAGCATCCCCAATGCTGGGATTACAGGTGTGTGACACCATAGCCAGTTCTGGTGGCTGGCTTGGTGAGCCTAGGGCAGGGGCAGTGTGGAATAGGATGGTAGGGATCAAATTGGTTCCCTGCACTTGCAGACAAGTGCTTAGATCCCTGAGATTTCTTGCCAGTCCTATAGTTTTAGTTTTTTTGTTGGTTTTTATCTGGTTTTAAAAACAGGATTATGCTGGTCTCACAAAACGGGGTTAGTAGGATTCCCAAATTTTCATGAATTTGAAACTGTACCATTTGCACTATTGCATGTTACTCTGTTTTTTTTTTTTTTTTCTTCTTTGTATTTTAGGGAAGTGTCTACAGGGTGTTCAGGGTCTCACTACTAGACTGGACTCATAGTGATCCATCTGTTTTACAGCCTCCCCAGAGCTAGGAATACAGGCATGCACCACTATGCCCAGTCTCACTTTCACGAGTTTGAGAGGCAATAATGTCAATTCCTTTTTAAAGTTTGGTAAAATTCAGCAGTCTGGTCTCCTTTATCTGGAGACTTTATTTTACTGAATCAACCAGAAAACGTGTGATATTGACTATTCATCCTATTGATAACAAAATCCTTGAGTGCTCATATAAGTCCTTCATAGGAAAATGCAGTCTTTTTATATTCATCTCTATAGATAAAAGTATATCTCATTTCCTTATAATTGCCAATAAAGTATAAGTAGTATGGAAATGAATATTGTATTGCATTTTAGGGGGAATCATGACAAGTTTTTATATATTCAGGACAAACACAATCATTATATGCCAAATTACATAGTACATGAACAAGATGCAACGCAAAAAATGATCAAAGGAATGCTGATGAGAAACTGGAGATATGTAAAGTAGCCAGAAGCTACAGCATGATATGGCTCAACATCACTTTATTAATATGGCTGCAGGACAGAGCTTAACATGGACAAATTCAAGTTTTGGGGAGGTTTTGTTTTGTTTTAGAAGCTTTCCAGAATTTTATTTATTTATTTATTTACGTACTTATTTATTTATTTACTTTTGGTACCAGGGATCAATCTCAGGATCTTATGCTTTCCAGGCCGGTGTTTATGCTACTGAGCTATCTCTCTGGCATGAAATTAAAAAAAAAAAAATAAGCTCTTAGTTGTTGAATTTGTGGTTGCAGAACTCACAAAAGATAAAAACAGACACAAATGGGCAGCTGTATTTGTTTAAAAAAATATGTACTGATGTTTTATTTTACTGGTAGAGTACTGCCAAACATGTACAAATCTCTAACTTTAGTTCCCAGAATTACATTTTAAAAATTTAAATGTGTATATATTTAGGCTCACAAAACCTACTTGGCCTTCTTGGTTGCATAAAACCTAAAATTAAGGCCGTGGATAATATATATCTTGACACTGGGGGAAACAGAAGACATTCAGATGACATTCTGCATGTTTTATTGCTGTCAACCTAAGGTACTCAAATAATCTTTATTATATGCACAGTCATAGGCACAGAACTTGTTTATCCCCAAAGAGCAGGCTGAAGATCTCCGTGAGCCCATAGAATGATTTGAAAATAAAATACAGTATTGTTGGGCAGTTAAATGTAATATCACTCCATTATTAAAAAGAGGTACTTCCCAAAGCTCCAATTTGTACTCTTTGTTTCCAAGTACAACCTCATATATCTATACATGTCATATACTATCCTAGGGCTATTTATCATTCTCACTAATCTCATCTTTCTAGTGTTTGGACTTATTTTTGGCCATCCTCATGACTAGATAAGGATGACATTCATCTACAATATAATGAAGAAGAAATAAAAACAGTAATTTATATCATATATAACTATAAATATTTTTAGGATTGTGTTTCAACATTGTTTGTAAAGTACCAATAACCAGAAACTACCTAAATATTCATCAGCAGATAACTTTATATTATGTACATTTGAATAATCTACAATACAATAAAAACCCTGAAGTATACACAGAAAATCCCTAATAATAAAGCTAACATAAATCCAGCAATCCTACTTCTAGTTATATAGATGAAAGATTATTAACAATGTTAGAAGTGTATCTATCCACCCATGTTCTTCACAATATTCTTCATAAAATGTAGATAAAAGGGGCCGGGGAGATGGCTCAGTAGAATAAACACTTCCCTGGCAAGCACAAGGGCCTGAGTTGAAACCCCGGTTCCGAAAAAAAAAAAAAGAAGAAGATACAGAAAAGAACTATTTAACCATCTAAACATGAATGAATACAGAACATATAGTATATGTTTAATGATCAATTATATATGTAGCCATAATCTCTGTAAAAGAAAGAAATTCTACTACTTGTGATATCATCGGTAAAATTGGAGTGAATTATGTTAAGGGAAAAAAGACATTTACAGAATGAAAAAATATTACGTGATTTTACTTTCACAAGTTATCTTTTAAAATAGTCAAATACAAAGAAGCAGAGATCTCAAAAGCAGTCACCAGGGACAATAGAGAGGAGAAAATGGGAAACTGATATTCAATGGGTATAAAGTTTCAGTTATACAAAATTAATGCATTTAAGGGATTTTCTATATTTCATGTTTATAATTAACAATACTTATTGTATATTTAAAATATTCTTGAAATTATCTCATAACTTCTTAGCATACACACAAGAAATCTTTGAGTCATTTATGTTAATTTAAAAAGATCTCCAAAGCACACAATTAAGTATAAAAATTTATGTCATTTCATTTTTTTTCAAGTGTATATGCATTTTATCCTGTAATGCTAGGAAAATATTAAATATGGTTTGCTTTCATTTCAGTTTTGTGAATTAATAAGTGTAAAAGAGAGAATGACTATAGCTTGTTTTATGCATTTTGATTAATTATCTCTTTTATAGCCAGGGTTTAGTTTAATAGTAGACTGTTTATCTAGCACATATTAGGACATGGCATACAGTAAAGGGACATGATGTCTTCTGACTAAGGAAGTCATAATCTGATAGAATGATGAACAGACTTTTGTAAAACAGGTTGACATCTCAAAAGCTTTGACTAGGATATAACCTGTCAATCTAGATAAGACAGCATAGTGAATGCACATGAGAACCTGAGGCAAAAAACTGAGGAAAAAGAATACATATGTATATCATCTATATGGATATGTCAATTCCACATTTAACACACAAAACAGGAAACTTTATACCAAAATATTACAGGTTGACCATTTTCAAATTAAAATCAAAGAAAAAAGTTCAAAAAGTGTCTTTCTGAGCCAGAGAATTAGGCTTCAGGAACCCTTATAAAATGAAGGTGCCTTTCAAGTAATGAAAGGATGCAGTTGATTTCAAGGCATCCACTCTGGGCTTCCTTATGGAAGAATTCACCTTTACCTGTAAATGTCTACTTTTTTCCTTCTCAAAGTGGATATTCACAGTTAAACTTTAATTTGACTTATCACCTTGTCTTCTTAGTTAAGTTTTGACCTTAACAGATATATAATTGCACCTCACATTTGGCTTCTGAATGGTACAACTTATCATAACAGGTCACCTTCAGCATTCTTAATGCTAACATTACAGCATATTTTTAGTAAATCAAAGTAGGTTTCAGCTAGCTAAATTTTAGAGATAAATCAGCTTGCCATGTAATGTAACTGAATTACAAGTCAGTTGACTCAGACCGTTGAGTGTTCTGCTCATAATTTTTTCCATCTTGACAGTAATGCAGTTAAAGTTGTTTTATATAATTTGGCACACTGGAACATTATGGAACATTTTTGCTACTATGATGATTATTTGACTCTTTATAAAATATTGCACCATTTATTTTGCTCTCACTTTAAGTGTTTTAACTCCACAACTATTTTGAAATCAATAAAGGATAAAAACAATGTGATCTTTATTTTGTAAATAACGTAAGGACTATTTCTCTTCATTTACAAAAAACTTGGATGATATGTATGATTTATTTGTTGAGGACATATAATTTAGTATTAGTATTGCTAATAAATGCTAGTCATGGTTTTATCTGTAGAAAGAGCAGAATTAGCTTGTAATCAAATTTAATGGCACACACATAGAGATACACACACAACTCTCTTGATAGTAAAATGAGAATTAATACACTGCCTATTCTAGTTCTTAAAATTGCTTTTAAAGGACAAACAAATTTTGCCTACTACTTATTATTTCATCAGTTTTAACTGCTTTGAAATTCCATATTTTATACTTTCTACATCCTATTTTCCTTTGTTACCAGAATCTTATTTTCTTAATTTCAGTTTGCAATCAAATATTAAAAGCAGTTTCTATCTAAGAAGCATTAGAAATCTAGCCCTTGTGTATGATATTGGACCTCATCACCTTAAGATCTTTTGCAGAAGAAAGTAAAAGAAACTTGTGTCTTGTGCTGTATTTTGCTTCAATGATCCTTAACTCACACTTACAATTACTCTCTCCCTTCCACTCTCCCTCTTTGCTCCATGACTCTCCACACCATCTCTTAATGTCTCCCTCTTAAACTCTGTCTTTCCCCTTATGCTTTTCTTTCTATCTCTGAGCTCTATAAATATAATTTAAGTGTCCACTTTTTTCCTTTCTGTTGCCCTCTATCAATATCTTTACTCTCTTTACAAACACAAAGACATATTCCCACAGGGTTTGTGGGATATACGTTATAATTAAACAATACTTTTATATTTTGATAACACCCCTTGATATAATTAAAGACATCATAGTGATGAAGCCTCTAGAAAACAGTCAGAGCTATTTTGATTTCTAAGTGTCTAGTGGATAGTTGGTACACTTTATTTTTTTCCATTTTAATGAGAAAAAAAGATAAAATACCAATAAAACAGTTTCAAAACAGCTTACAAGGACAGACAAATAATTAGTACATTGCATATTGTTGTCTTCATAGTGCAGACATTATAAATTATCTAAGGAATATTAGTACAAACTTTCTTCTCAGTGAACAAAGAGAAAGTAACTGTATATAATAACTCTCATATATAACCATATACAGATATATTTCTATTTTTCTAAAAACAAAATGGTCCTTTATTTACAATTTTGTGAAGTTAGTGGCACATGTCACTAGGTTGCCTAGCAAATGATAGCTAGCCTTAATTGGAGAGGATGTTCATATCAGGAGTGAGGTAGCCTGTTTGCTGTAGGCACTGAGCCAAGTCCCACCTACACATATTTGATTGACTTCCTAGCTTCATGGCTCCTAACATATCCCCCATTTTCATTTTGTTTTGTCAGAGGTGGGTGATCCACTGCAGTTAGAGAAATCTGTATTTCGAGAAGTTTTTAAAGGAGCTTTTCTATGCTGAGCTGTAAAAAGCTCAAGTCAAGAACTTCTGACATTGCTGGTTCCATAGAAAATTCTCTAATATTAGGGATTATTGGACTACATTGGATTATTTTGCTGAATTCATGCACATACAATATTTGAATTGCAATGGAACACCCAACTCTGAAAAAACTATACAAAGTCTTGGAATCCTTAGCAACAGCCATTAGAAAAGGGGGAGAAATAAAGGGAATAAGAATAAGTAAAGAAGTTAAATTATCACTATTTGCAGATGACATGATACTTTACTTGGAAGACCCCAAAAATTCCACCAAAAAAACTACTAGCACAGATACGGATAATCAGTAGCATAGCAGGATACAAAATCAATACTCAAAAGTCAGTAGCATTCCTCTGCACAGATAACAAGCACACTGAAAGGAAAACAATAGAAACAATACCTTTTACAATAGAACCATGGAAAATGAAATACCTTGGGATTCACTTAACCAAGGAAGTCAAAGATCTTTTCACAGAAAATTACAATACCCTAAGAAAAGAGATTATAGAGGATTTCAAAAATGGAAAGATATTCCATGCTCCTGGATAGGAAGAACCAACATCGTGAAGATGGCCATACTCCCAAAATTGCTGTACAGATTTAATGCAATCCCTATCAAACTGCCACCAACATACCTCCCAGATATAGAGAAATCAATCCTAAAATTTATTTGGAACCACAAACAACCTAGAATAGCAAAGGCAATCTTGGCCAACAAAGACAAGGCAGGAGGCATCACAATTCCTGATTATGAAATTATACTACAAAGCCACTGTGATAAAATCAACATGGTATTGGCAACAAAATAGACCTGAGGATCAGTGAAATAGATTACAAGACGCAAAGGCATCTAAGAAAACACTCAGCCATCTTATCTTCGACAAAGGGGCTACACAAGCTCACTGGAGGAAAGATAGCCTCTTTAACAAATGGTGCTGGAAAACATGGCTTTTTTTTTTTTTTGCATTCCATTTAATATTTTATTTAATTTTTTAAATTTTTACATACCCCATTTTAATGGATTGAATAATAAAGTATAAGGCTGTAAATTATATGCTATTAC